>CM037854.1:198926425-198976211 GCA_021234595.1 Delia radicum
TATTTTTTATTACTCTCTATTATTGTTTATTTTCATAATTTTTTTATTCTGAAGAATTTTTTTTTTTTTGAACTGAGCTTTTTTATGCTTTTTTTTTGAGGATTTAAAAATATGTTAGACACTAGAAACATTTTGTAAAAAATTTGTTAAAGATATTATCTATTTAAAGTCCTTTTTTTCTATAGGATTATCAATCTTATTATAAGGACATTTTTATGTAGAAAACCTCAAACATATTCAGGAATTTGTATAACCAGAAAACCGGTTAAACTTTAAAAAATTTTTTCAAAACTGTTTTCCTATATAAAATTCCTTACGATCCGTACAATGTTTTATTTAGAAAAAAATCATATTTTCATGCCTTTGGTTCAAAAGAATTTTTTATTTAAAAATATAGCGGAGATTCGCGGAAATTTTCATAAGTAAAACATAAAATCTGAGAACTTTGGGTAATTTTGACTCCCATCATGTGTAATTTGGAATTTCTGATGTGGCAACACTGTATCACAGTTAAACATTAATTTTTTGATTTTTATTGATTGTGTGTGACGAAGAATATATTTGTCTCTTTCTTTCTATAGGTGTTTGTCAAACCATATAGTGGGTGCTAAGGAACTGTATGTATGGGTATTTATAATGGTTGTGTGTAACATCATATAAATCCTGGTGGTTTTTTGGTGGTTGTTATCGCACCACAATTATCTGCGATTTGAAATGAATTCTATTTGGAATGAAACATGATTGTTGCTTGAGAATGTGTGTGCTAAACACATACTCAGCGACACACAATCATGTTGGAGTATACATCTATCACAGTTTTAGTTAAGACGCGAACGGTTAAACGTACTTTTACCGTTAACGGCATGTTAACACAAGCTTTTTACAAAACAAAAAGAAAAAAAAAACGCGAAAAAACCAAAAACATCAAGTAATAAAAAAAAAAAACTGAGATAATCAAAATCGCGGAGATTTTTATTTACTATACGCAAATTATGCCTTAAACCGTTACTCGTGCGCTTTATTCTCTAGTTTACAAACGTTGAAACTCCTCTTCTCATATATTTTGTTTGAAGAGTACAAATTTTTAACCTTATGAACTTTTTTTGTTGTTTTTTTGAAAAAAGTCTCAGTCGTTAACTTGATTTCTTTTTTCCAATCTCTAGTTTGAGAAATCGCAACAATTGGAATTTACGGATTCGCATTGGGTGGGGTTCTACTCACACACACTCACACAATACCACCTACCCTACACTACTCTTTAGTTAACGGTAACCACTCTCATCATCCCACAACTACCATTACTACTGCTACTCAATAATAAAGATTGTGACCGTTAACATAATCTGGAAACTGAATGAAAAAAACAACAAGAAAAAAAAGCAGAAATCGAGTCTGGTAGTCAAGTGTTTCAGTCTCAGTCGAAAATCAGATTAATTTAGTTTGTGGCAGTGTTGCAGATGGTGGCCACTAGAGCAGTGATTAATTTTTCAGTTAGTCCATAATAAGATGCCAAACCAACAATAACCAAAAAAAAGAAAAGCTCTTAAAAAAAGATAAAGCCTACAAAAGATATAAATTTCATTCTATAAAAATAAAATACCGACGCGAGTGCAAATTAAAAAAAAAAAAAAATATAAATTCCCATATTAAAAAGTAAAACTCAAAATTCCAAAAAAGATGTTTTAAAATCTGAAAAAAAAAATATAAAATACTGTGATAACAAAAAAAAATCAGAATTACAAATAAAATTTGAAAAAAATTCTAAACCAAAATGGATATTAAACCCTCTATAACTCCCATAAATCCTTCTACACAGTCCGCGGCAGCTGCTACTGCTCCTCCAACTAACGGCCCTAACGCTTCAACGACTTCTTCTACGCATTTACCTTTAGACTATAGTTTGGGTAATTTTAAACCTGCCATAGCATCCGATTTTCCGGGTCCCTTTGTTAGTTCTGCCCAACCAGCTATACAATTACGTGATATTAGCGTTTTAACAACAATGGCTGCTACCATACCCTCGCCTACACAATTGCTGCAACATCGTGTGCAACATCAGCAAACATCAGCAACTGATAGTCAAAATCAACAGCAGCAACAGGATTATCAACCTATATCGGCATTTAAAGCGGTTTTACCGAAAAAGAAAGCAAATACCGACGGTAAGTGTGTGAAAATATTAAATTCTTATTGGAGTGTTTTTTTGCGAATCTGATTGGGATTACAATTGATGTAATTTGTGGAAACAAAGTGTAATGAATTGCAAGCGATAAGATTGTTGGTATTCAAAATCTAAATGTAAATATGTTATTGGGATTAAAAAAAAAAAAAAACATCAAGTAAGAAAATCCGACGGCACTTTACAATTCATTTTTAATGTCGTGGAATTTTGGAAATTTTAATTCAAACAAAGTTTTTTTAAAAGCAGTTTTCATACAAATTTTGCGATTAAAATCTCCAAGCTTGAGAATTTAATTTTTTGAATGAATTTTTAAAACCATTATGACTAGGGAATGCAAAATTCAAACTTTTTCATTTCAACACACACAAAAAAAAAAATCATACTTTTTATGAATATTTTATGAAAAATGTACTAATTTAGGAACTTTTTCCTAACATTTATGAACAGTTCATAAAAAATACTGGGAAAGTTTGTGTCTCGTAAATTATGACAAATAATATATGTAGAAACACTTAATATTTATGAAAAAGTACTTCAAAAATTTGCCAATGTTGTACATTGGCAATCCTAATATTTAAGAAAACTTCTATAAATTGCAATAATACTGGGAATTTTATGTACCTTTTCATAAATGCTAGGTAAACTAGGAGTACTTCATGAATAGTAAATAAATTTCATAAATAGTATGAACCTCTGAAAATATGAACTATTTCATAAACAATTATGAATTTTATTTTTTTTTTGTGTCAATAATTAATACAATTTTTATGTTAAATCGTATTTTTGTATTGCAAACTGTCTTACACACAGAAAAATAAAGTGTCAACCCAATTGAAAAGTGTATATTTCGTTTGTTGTAACTAAAATTAAGTGGATGGACTGAATTTTATTGTGAAATCCAATATTCAGTTGTACCAACCGATTTTAGTCGTACACTTAGGGAACTTCTGCTTCAAAAATATGTAGTTGTTTGGGTTGTAATACAGTTTATTTATTTTAAATGTAATTGTAGAACATTTGTAGAACAAATTAAATGTTTTACTAGCCTTGCAGTTCATTTAAAAAAACCAACCACATCAAATGACTGTTTTTTGAGTTTACATTCATTTCTTACAGCCGTTTTTTGTTATTTAAAAAATAAAAAAAATAAAAGATTGTTTTTTTTTTAACATGTGGTTCATTTTTACTACAATTGTTAGTCATTTTTTGAACATTAAAAAACAAATGACATTGTTAGTTGAATTTACTGAAATGTAAGTCGTCCTTTCTTTAAGTGAAATTTCATTTGTTTTTTCCTACATTTGCAGAGGTATTTACCTACATAGTATTCCAAGTGTTGGAACAGAATTTTAGTTGGCAAATGACAATACATTTTTCTGTGCGTATAAAAATAAGTCTCCATTATATTTCTGTGATTTTTCTCAGAATTTTCAGTTTTTCTGAAGTCTGATAAAAAGTGATTTTTTAATAGCAATTTCTCAAAATTGTTTAATCTTTTCACTACCGACTTTTTGTTTTTACTACAATTGTGGTTCATTTTTTGAGCATTAAAAAAACAAATGACAATGCTAGTTGAATTTGCTGAAATGCAAGTCGTCCTTTCTTTAAATGAAATTTCATTTGTTTTTAACTACATTTGCAGTGGTTTTTACCTGCATAGTATTCTTAGAGTAGGAAAAGAATTTTAGTTGGCAAAATTTTTCCTGTGTGTATAAAATTAAGCCTCTATTATATTTCTTTGATTTTTCTCAGAATTTTCAGTTTTTCTTAAGTCTGATAAAAATGATTTTTAATAGCTATTTCTCAAAAACTTTTTTAATCCTTTCACTACCGACTTTTTGTTTGTGCATATATTTCAATTTTGAGTTCAGACTCTTATGGGGGTTCCTAATTTAATAATAAAAAGTTTTACTCGTGTGGCCCCACCCCTTATTGCCCATTAAAAATGGGTCCGAATATCGAATTTTTGAAAATTCTCAGCCCATTTTTACCACACTTAGGAAATTATGTTGGTAAAGACGACAGCAATTGTAGTCAAAAACAAATGAAATTTCATTTAAAAAAAGGACGACTTACATTTCATTCAATTCAACTAACATTGTCATTTGTTTTTTAATGTTCAAAAAATGACTAACAATTGTAGTAAAAATGAACCACATGGTAGTAAAAAATAAACCAATTTTTTTTTTTTTTATTTTTTAAATAACAAAAAACAAATGTAAAAAATTAATGTAAAATCATAAAACAGTCATTTGATGTGAGTTGTTTTTTTAAATGAACTACAAGGTTAGTTAAAAATTTTATTTGTTCTACAAATGACTTACATTTACATTAAAAATAATGAAACTGTATTACAACCCAAACAACTACATATTTTTAAAGCAGAAGTTCCCTGAGTGCACTACAATATGTTTTGTTAGATTTTATTCTGACCATTTAAAAAAGCTACATGACGAAGGAGATACACCAAATAAAGCCTGATTTAAAAATTCTGACGTTGTTAACAAATATCAAGACTACATTGCCCTGATAAACAGTTTTTTTTCAATGACCAATATCATAATGAACATATTTAAACAAAAATATATCACATTTTTGATATTTTTTAAAGATAATTCTTTTTATTTTAAACGACCTTAAGATCATTTATTTATTAATTATAATTATTTATTTCCAATATATCGTCTCCACATTGGGTGACTTCTTCAGGACACAATTATTACAAATTCTAATAATTGGAAATAAATAATTATAATTATAAAATAAATGATCTTAAGCTCGTTTAAATAAGAAGAATTAAATATAAGAAGATCAAAGAAAACTTAACACTTTTTTAAAAATATGTACTCTGTGGTGTACAAGGGTAGTGAAAGGGTTAAAAAAAATTCAGTATATAAAATTGTTAGCTTATAATAATAATAAAACAAAAAGTGTACAAAAAATGTAAAACCTAGAACATTTTTAAAATCGAAATAATCCGAGCGAAATGTTTGGTAAAAAACTGCATTTGGACGTTATTTGGTAATTAAAAGTGTAAGTAAAAATTTCATATATGGATCCATAAAGGTTCAATGTATGTTTGTACAATGTACATGCTCAAGAACATGCATGAATGTCCCATAAATCTCCATATATACTTCCACATACCTCCCATACATGTGCATTAACGAATAATATAAATGGGCACGCGAGTGAATTTTGACTCACACTCACTCACGAGAGAAAAATTCCACTTACGCACAATCAATCACTAGAATTTTTTTACTACTCACACTCACTCACGTAAATTCAGTTTTTACTCACACTCGCGAGTCATTCACTTGAATCACGCAAAAATTATAGCCAAAATAATTAAAATGTAAAAAGTAATGTAAATTGGTAATGTTTGACTCAAAACTGCTATTAATATGTAATTTTGTCATTTATTTTTTTGTATTTAAAACTATTTATTTAAAGATAAAAAAATGTTTTGGAAATTCTTCTCACGCACAGTCACTCACTCAAAACTTTAGCTCACGCACACGTAAATCTCCACACGTGACCATCTCTAATTAATGTCCTGGAAAGGAGTTGCTACCCGCACAAAACATGAATTATCTTTTTCTCAATTTTTTGGTTTTTGTTTAATTACAACTATAATTTTACAAAAATTAGAACCAATAATTATTCCTTTTAAAAAACCTTCAAAATTATTTTTAAAGAAAAACTGTAATTTTTGATTCGTCATTTGGGGTCGTCAATGATGTCCGATGATGTGAGAATTCCTTATCTGAATAATTTTGAGCCTGATAAATAAACAAAGGTAATAAAAATAAAAATTTTCAAATTTTGAGTTTTGGGAATTTTTAATAATAATAAACTTTTTTCCAAAATATGGCATTTTCGGGCGAAATTCGTTTCCAAAAAAAAAAAAAAACCAGTTCGTCCATTTGAAAACCATCTGTAATAAAACTGGAATTGGTGTGTAATGAACGAAAATCTACAAGTAAATTTTTTAGGACATCGTATTAGACTCATATTTTTTTTAGGTTCGCAATAGTACGTTTAGGACTAAAAAAGGGGGACGGAAATAACACAATTTTTATGTGAAAACATGTTTAAAGTTTATGTAATTTATATTTATTTGTAAACAGTATTAAAGAACTCGGTAAAAGAAACAAATTCTTTGTTGTGAACTCACAGTTGGCACTTATTTTAAATATTGTATAAAAAATAAGGGTCCAGACACCCCATCGATAAAATTAAACAAGCTTCATTATGTGTTAACTTGAACTCAAACCAACAACAATCTCCCATACAAATGTCGTATTTGAAAAATATTTTTTTAATAACATAAATGTTAGGACATCAGTTGGTTGCGGATTTAATCCTAAAAATTTTGGAATTTTTAACTTAAAAATGCGGAATTCATTCTTTACACATGGTTTGTGTCTTCAATAACTTATATGGCATTTTGAAGAGTAAACATCTGTCATTTATTATCACTAACAAGGGAGGTATTCCGACACGAACTAGCAGACTTTAATAAACTTTGGATAAGTTGTAAAAAATAGACACTTATTTTTTTTAGCTGCCCTATCTCGAGTTTAAGGGTTAAAAAGTAAGGTTAAAAATTCATTTGCTTTTGTATGAAAACTTGTCTTTAATTTATGAAATCTAGATTTATTTGCACGCAGGGTTAAAGTACTCAAGAAAGCAAAAATTTTGACACCCATATTGCCTATATAGTGGACCCAGAGTTGCCACATTTCTGAATTATTTGAAATATAGGGGAAGAGGTTTCTTCGGGAAAAGTCGCATAAAAAGCGAATGGTTTCGAATATTGGAATACGATATAATTATAAATACGAATAAATTAGAAAGGCATTGCTGGGCATTATTTTTTAGCTTAAAACAATTGAAATTCCTTAATAAAACTTTAGTTTAAATGTTACTCACAACACATTTTTTTGCATAACAAAAATACTTGAAAATCTGGGAACATAATTTGTACACCAGTGTCCAAGTGTGTTTAAAAAACCTTTCATTTGACACCAACTTGTCTATAGTTTTTTTTAATATAACTAACTAAACCGCAGAAAACGTAAAATGGGGTAATTTTTGACCCCACTTCGTAACGTCTAAACATGAGATGGGGCGGCTAAAAAAAAAAACATGGGTCCCTGAAACTTGTATTCTCTGCAACATATCCAAAGTTCATGAAGATCTGCCAGTCTGGGTCGGGATAATTCCCTTGTTAGTCATTGAACGAAATGGTGTAAACAACAAAGTTCTGTTTTTTGCTTCGAAAACGCCAACAAAGCATCATTTGCGTGAAATTTTGCATTTTGATTGCTCACCGAAGCTTATCCTGAATATGTTTAACCGATTTTAACGTGCGATATGTGGTTTGCGCCATTCAGAAGGTGTGATTTTGATAAGGAAAACAAAGACTGAAATCGGGCCAGACTAGCACAGGGGACCTGTACCGAACACAATTGATCCAAAAAACGACCGTAAAATGCGGAATTTTAAAAGTTTGCCAGAAATACCGCTTTTTTTTCGATTTACTCAAAAAATATTTTTTTTAAATCATGTTCATTTTATTGTTTTTAAATTGATTAAATTTTTTTGAATCATTGAAATTCATTACGAATTTGTATGAAAATATACAAATTTTGAAGCAGTTTGTTACATAATTGGTGCCCGATATATACGGATAGCTTAATCTGACAATGTCTTATTGAAAAAGAAAGCGACTTAAAGTCAACTATCACAAGCGAACACCCGCATGAAATGCAAAGTGTCTGGTTTCAAGCCCTATGGTCTTTTTTTAATTCAACTTTTAATTAAGAGAAGTGAGAAAAGACAATCTCATCATTGGTTCGAATGTGCATCATATGTTGTTGGAAAGAAAACTCTGCCTTATGGATATTCAATGTAAATTCGTTGAAGAATTCACCATAATTTTTACTTGTTTTGGATCATCAGTAGTACTACACTCAGGGAACTTCTGCTTTAAAAATATGTAGTTGTTTGGCTTGTAATACAGTTTCTTTATTTTTAATGTAAATTTCAGTCATTTGTAGACCAAATTAAATTTGTTACTAACCTTGTAGTTCATTTAAAAAAACAAACCACATCAAATGACTGTTTTATGATTTTACATTATTTTTTACAGTAGTTTTTTGTTATTTAAAAAAATCAAAAAAAATAATGTTTGTTTATTTTTACTAGCATGTGGTTCATTTTTACTACAATTGTTAGTCATTTTTTGAACATTAAAAACCAAATGACAATGTTAGTTGAATTTACTGAAATGTAAGTCGTCCTTTCTTTAAGTGAAATTTAATTTGTTTTTAACTACATTTGCAGTGGTCTTTACCGACATAGTATTCTAAGTGTACTTATTTTGAATCAGTAGTACTTGTTTTGGATCAGTCATGGCTACTCCTTTTTCCGCTCTTTTTCGCTGGGGAAGTACTGTAATTTTTCATAAACATAAATTTTGGTTTATTTAATTTATATTATTTTTTATAATGATCCTGTCTCATAATATTTTAAATACTTTTTAGTTGCGTTTTATTCATTTTCTGTAAATTTAAAACTTCATTAATTTCATCGGTATGAAAAACCTAGGAATTTTATCCAAGATTGTTATCAATATAAAGGGTCCGTCAAATAACTTTTTTTTTGAAAATGCTATAAAAAAAAAAACTACTGAATATTTTCTCAAATTTCTTTTTTTATTTGAAAGTACAATCCTTCCGGTTAATAATGGAAAATAATTTCATTCAAATAGCTGCCTCGGCTGGCCATGCAGTAGCCTGCACGATCGGTCCAATTTTTAAGCACATTATAGATTGTGTGCAGCTGTATTTCCTCCTTTTCAATTTTTGTGAACAAAAATTCGTTCAACATGGCCCGATAACGATCGCCATTGACTGTAACGGCCACTCCTTGCTCATTTTCGAAGAAAAATGCCCCAATTATGCCTCTGGACCAAAATCCGCACCAAGCAGTGACTCGTTTTGGGTGTATCGGCACACATTCTGCAACATTACCATGATTTTCAAAGTAATGTCGCAATATTTCCCAGCGTTGTTCAAGCGTATACACAACCATATTCGTTCAGCGGAAGGATAAAACTATTTATCTGTCAAATCAGACATGAGCTAAGTGTTACCATTCACGAAATAAGCACTAGTTGAAAAAAAGACGTTATATGGCGGGCCTTTATATATTTAGTTAAAATTACGATTTTTTTCAATATGTCAGTGCAGTATTATTACAATTCACTGAAAAAAAATTAAATTTTTTTATAAATTTAACTAAATTCTTACTAACATATCACATTTACTTTATATGTATATCCCTAAATAAAGCTCATTTGACATTTCATTTGCAATTCTCTTCAATTTGAATATTTATTTACACAGAAAAAAATAAAATCATTGTAAATTCAACAAAACAAAAAAACTGTCACTCTAAATCAAAATTGTAAAAATTTGTTACTTCTTTCAGTACATTTTACCATCATTTCACTTGCAGAGAACAAAAAAAAATATTGCAAAAGTAATCACATTTCAGTTTAAGCCAAAAAGATTTTTTTTTTTGTTGTTGTTCAACATATTCTCATATGTCAGTATCAAATAACAAATATAAAACTTTTTGGTATATTTTGCAAGTAAAAGCAGCAACAAACACAAAAAAAACAAGTGTCGGAAAATAAATCCATGTTAACATTTTAGTGAAAAGCTTTATGGAAAAACCTCTAGAATGATAAAAAAAACTTTATTACAAAAAAATATTAAACAGTGGTGAAAATATATAATGGACTATACTAAAAATTGAATTTTTTTTTGATCACCCTATAAAATTTGTTTAGCTTTAATAAACTTCTTAATAAGAAATTATACTCTACACAAACTCTAACAACTAACTAATTACATTGGCACATTACAGCATCACAGACCAGAGTTTCTGCTGGGAATCGAACTTATTACCCTCGAGCTGATAAGCTAGCATGCTTCTCAACAATAAAAAATAATATAAAGTTTCTTCAAATTTGATATAATTAAAATACAACAACAAAAAGTTATTGAGGAAAGCCAAATCCATATTAAATTTGTATATAAAAAAATGTCCCTTTAACGCAGTTTGTTATATCGAAACTTCACTGTATATGTATAACTTTTTATATATGTTTGAACGTAGAATAAACGAAAACAACACTAGTAACGTCACAAATATTTCAACACCATAATATCATACAAGAGAAAAATCATTTTACTGTCGGAATATACAAAAAAAAAAAAAAAAGTTGAAAAAAGGCGAACAGATAAAAATAAAATCCAACCAAAACATATGAAATTGAATATTGTGCGAATTTTTGTATCTGTTTTTAGTATAACAGTGATATATTTACATTTTCAAGTCCGTTAAACATGATTGTCTGGCTAAATGTATATAAACACTCTAAGTGATTTGAATAAGAAAACATTTCTACCGAAAACTACACAGCAAAAGTTTTTGTATAACAGAAAATCTGTTTTTCTTGTCTCGATGCTTTAATAAAAATCTCATCTGAAAACTGGACCATTTAAACGTAACGTGATCAACTGTTTTTGTTCAAAAAGTGTGACTCGAAATACAAAAAAAGTGGGATTTTGTTGTCTGGCAACCCTAGATAGAAGGCAGACGTCATCTGCATAGTCTATACCCTTTAAACTAATATGGAGAGCCCACGAAATGCCATCCTACATATATATATACACTCAAAAAAAAATTATGTAAAGTCAGCAACATTTTTTCTGGGGGATCCTTGCAGAAAATTTGCTAGTATCAGCATTAAAAATTAGCAAATTTAGCAAAAATGTTGCTGAATTCAGCAAATTTTTTTCCTGACTTTAGCAATTTTTCTGCAAAAATCCTCCTAAAAAATGTTGCAGACTTTTTTTTAGTGTAGAGTTGCTGACAAAAGTGCAACATTAACTTGGCGAATTTACTCCATATGTGGATCAGTTTAGCCAATTTGAGTTGCTTTGGAAATCGGATTAAAATTGTATACAATTTTAATAAGATTTTCAATGGAATATACAGTTAAATTACCAAAGAAATATATTTTTTAACTTTCTGTCTGTTATTCAATAAACAAAAAAAATGGACTTTGGGTAGTAGTTAAAATATTCAGTTAAAATTTTCTATTTAAAACAAAAACTTTTTGTATTTCATTAAGTATTGAAATAAACGAAAACAATCTATTGTTTTTATCAAATTTGTCAACTAATTTTCAACAGTTGAAAATAAAATAAAAAATACAATTGATTTAAACGCAAAGTAAGTAGTCCTGGTTTTAACTGATTTTCAGTTAATTTAATGTGTATATTCAGTTGTTTGTGGAGATAAAAATTAATTTTTCCAAAAAAAATTGTTGGTTCAGTAATGACTAGAGATGGGATTCTACCCGGCATTTACCCGATGCATGGGTAAATACCGGGCAAATAAAAGATAAATACCTTTTTTGGGAATTTATTTGGGTATTTATAAAAATTATTTGAAATGCAACATCTAGCAAGCTCTAGTTGTCAAACAGCTGAAACTTCATTGAAATGAGTAATTTGATTTAATGTTTTAATAGTACGTGTGTTGTTAAATATCAAAAACAAATAATGCCGGAAAAGTATGTAGTAGCACATAACTGGAATCTCGACAATAAAGACATATGACAAAAGGATACTTCCACAAAAATTGTACCGGCTGCGGATGAAATCAATTTTGCTAATTCATTTGAGGAAGCCACTTCCACATCCACTGGTATCACCCATTCTACACCTCATTGTTCGTTTAATTATTTTCGGAGTGAAAGTGACAATGAAACATTCAGCGACAGCGACAGTGACACTGATTTCGATTGGATAATGTAATATTGCAAAAATAAATTTGTATATATAATATAGTTATTGACTTAAGTTCTTATTTTCCAACTGCTCTGTAATCATTTTTATTTTTATTAATAAAATTCACTAAATTTTGCTTCAAAATCTTTTTGTTCACCAAATTTTCTGCAACATAGTTTATACCCACCTTTTTGGTAATTACCCGGGTATTTACCAATTTTTACCCAATTTACCTATTTTACCAGGTATTTAACATTTGGGTATTTACCCTTTGCCCATCTCTAGTAATGACAGTGATTAAACAAAAAAGTGGCGAATGCGCCCCCTTCCACCCTACTACTCTAAAATATTTATATGATATAGGAGTCATCGACGCCCAAGATCAAGATCATCACCACCATTTTGTTGTATAGTGTTATAAATAAAAAAATCTATATAAATTAATACTTTTTTAAATTGTAAATGTCATTTTCCTTTCGAGCCGCATGGGTTAGCTGTCAAATACATCTTACGTAGAAATAGTTCATTTATACTGTGAAATATATGTAAATATATACAAAAAAATTGAAGCTCAAAAGTTTTTAAATTAAAAAAAAAATTTAATTTAAAACAGTTGACCCTCGATGATCCGGGCCTCCATTAACCTGCTACATCTGTTAACCGGCTGCTGGTTGTTTGATTTATAACTCTATTAACCGTATTTTACCTCGATTATCCGTTCACAGAAAAAAAAAAATTGCGCCAAGTACACATTTTGTTGAATAAAAAAAAATAATCAATTACTTTTTAATTGATTCAATTAAAAAGTAATCAATATTTTTGTTTATTTAAAGTAATCAATATTATTTAAAATATTGATTACTTTTTAATTGAGTCAATTAAAAAAGTAATTGAGTCAATTAAAAAAGTAATTGATTATGTTTTTTATTCAACAAAATGTTTACTTGGCGGAATTTAAGAAATATTTTTTTGTGTGTTCTTTTATTTTGTTCCTCTATTAACCGCGCTTAACATACATATATTTGCTTTTTTTCCTATTAACGTACACACAGAAAAATAAAGTGACCACCGAATTAAACAGTCTATTTTGGTGGCTACAAGCAATAAGTTCTGTTAGTCGAACCATATCTGAATGTGATTTCAGAATATTTTATGTGTTGCAACTAAAATTCGGTTATGTTAACCGAATTTTGTTGTGAAAACTAATATTTAGTTGTGGCAACCGATTTCAGTCGTAGTAACCGAATTTTGGTTGGCAAATGGCTAAATTTTTCCCTGTGTTTACAATAAAAAGAATTCAAATTCTTGGAAAATAAATAACCTATATTAACAGGGTTTTCGATTATCCGCACTGAGTCTGCTCCCGTGCAACCACTATAATCGAGGTTCAACTGTAATTAAAAAATATAAAAATATTTAAAATTTTTAATTTGTACATTATATATTTATTTGATCTCTTACCAATTGAATTAACTTTAAAAAGATTTTACAAAAGTATTTTAACTACGGTAATAACTTTTATCCTTAAAAATAAAAATTTTGTTGACCCTTAAGTACTAGCGTCAAAAGGAGTTGGTATGAAAAATATTATGTGCCAGCTTACTTTTAAATAGTTTACTTTATAGTGGCACCACAAAAAAGATTTTAAAACACATTAAAATTGAATTTTGAAAACTTAATTTCAAAAAAAAACTCCTTACTTAAAAAAAATAAAAAAGTCTTTTTAAATAAAAAATCTAGAAATAATCTCAAAAAGCAGGATCCCACCATAAGCGGGATGATGGGTCAGGTTATTAAAAAAATTGTTTGGAAAAAGTTCTATTTTTTTAGAATGAAAATTAAATTCCATACTTGGTTGTCATTTATTTGGGCGTTTATTTTTAATCGAACGATCAAACGATAGACTTTTGAAAATTATTCGTTTAGTCGAACGAATAACGAATAAAAATAATTTTAAAAATACATTAATAATTAAAATAGCGTATAATCTCAAAATGTTATGAAATTTTTCATCAATTTGAATACTACAATAATATCAACTCTCAAATGCAATCATTTTAGGCAATAGTAACGCCAAATATTTCTCAATCATATACCATTTGACATTGCTATCTCGTGATGAAAAAAATAATGTTTTGAAAATCGTTAAAAAGTTAAATATATTTATATATATATACACTCATAGTAATCCATGCATAAAAATACGAAATTATTGTCAATACTACGAAAACTTTCTTAAAATGTACAAATTTTCGTTTATTTTACAAAAAAGTTGGTTAATTTGACATTTTTGTATAATTTTACGCATGGATTATTATCAGTGTATTAGAGATCGTTACAAAAATTTGATTTTATGATATCATCACTTTTTTTACGGTTTTTGCAAAGGTAATGAAAATGGCGTTATAATATTTTAAAATTTCAACATCTTCCACTGGCGCGAGGTAGAGAAAAATACTAACTTTGGGTCCCTTTTACTACAGAGCCAAAAGGAGATACTGTATATGAAATTTGACATTCGATTCTGCGCCAAAAATTGTTTTAAAAAAAACTATTTTCCTCATTTTTAAAGTGCACCTTTTAGTCAATAGAGTGGACGAAAGTTCTGTTTTTTAAAAACTTTAAAAAAATTTAATGACACACAATAAAAATGAATCATCAACTGAGAATAATGGTAAAAAATTTTTTCACACATTGAGAGCCGCTAAAAAGTTATTAAGATAAACATTTTGTAAAAAAATAACAAAAATATTTTTTTCAAGCCCTCACAATGAAAAAGTATTTTGAGCTTAGAAAAATGCCGCAAGCATTTTCGATATATCGCAGCCCGTTTACAAAAATTGTTAATCCATAAAATATTGCATTGTAATAAGACAACATTTTGAAGACTTAATAAATTTTCTCAACTAATAATGCTTTTTGATTGTGTGCAATAAAAAAGTTCTTTATAGTTTTGTTATTTCCTAAATGATGCACTTTAAAAACCGGGAAACAAGTTTTTCTAAAATAATTTTTGGTGTAAAATCGAAAGATGAATTCAAATTTCATACTCTTTCTCTTAGCTCTTTTTGTTCTGAAGAAAAAGGGCCTTTGGAAGTAGTTGGAGTTTTAAAAAAATAATAACGCAATTTTTGTTACTGATGCCAAAACATTTTAAAAAGTGATGATATCCCAAAAACAAAGAAACTTTACACTTTTCTGACGAACTCGAATATATATCGACGATAGTTTTAGTATATCTTAACAACTCGATATTAAAGTTCGTCAGAAAAGTGTAAAGTTTCTTGCTTTTTGGGATATCATCACTTTTCTTATTTTAGTTACAGTAGAAATAACATAAATTGAATTCACAGTTTAAGTGCTAACGTGCTATCGTTTTAAAGTAGCTATATTTTTGATAGTTTTGTATAGTTTTAAGTTAAAAAAAATCATCACATATATCAACGATAGCACTTTATCTACACAGAGATAAAAATTTTACGAATTTCAAACTGTTAGTTTTCAAAGTTCGGTTAATTCAACTGAATTTTAGTTGCAACACTCAAAATATTCAGAAATCGAATGTATATATCGTTGTAATAAATGAATTTATAAGTTAATAGTTGATTTATTAAGCTAATAAGGCCTAAAGTTTTTATTGTAAATAAAACAGCGTTTCTTTACATATTTTCCGACGTTTCGTCTATATTTGTAGACTTTTTCAAGGAAGTCGTAATATGAAACAGTTTTTACTTCACATTAAAAAATATTGTACATACAACATAAAACATGAATTTAGATTAAATTAAAAACAAAAACTTAAATTAATATCACAGGAAAGTTTCATTTAATGGCCACTCTATAACTCGCGCTTATATTGTATAAGCGCGAGTTATAGAGTGGCCATTAAATGAAACTTTCCTGTGATATTAATTTAAGTTTTTGTTTTTAATTTAATCTAAATTCATGTTTTATGTTGTATGTACAATATTTTTTAATGTGAAGTAAAAACTGTTTCATATTACGACTTCCTTGAAAAAGTCTACAAATATAGACGAAACGTCGGAAAATATGTAAAGAAACGCTGTTTTATTTACAATAAAAACTTTAGGCCTTATTAGCTTAATAAATCAACTATTTAGAACATTTAAATAATTGGCCAAACAACAAAATAAGAATTTATAAGTTGTTACCATTAATATATACTTTTCAATTCGTTTGGCACGTTTTTTCTCTGTGTGCATGAATTCCTTCATCTCTTTTGCTTGAAAGTCGAATCATATATCTTTGCTGATTATTGAAGAGTCCATATATTGGAAAACGATTAGTAAAAGATTTAAAATCTCAGTTATTTTTCCATTTTATATTCTCCATTACCATTTTTTTATAAAAATTTTCTCAAAATTGGTAAATTTTCGCAAAAGTTATTTTAAAAGAGGTATTTTTTTTAATTGTTCGTTCTAAACGATTAGCCGTCGACATTTTTTTGAATTATTCGTTATACGAAAATCATGTTTTTTAAATTGTTTGCTCGAATTTTCCTTTTGTTCGTTCGATTAATTGAATCATTTTTATTCGAGAGACAGCCCTAATGAGTACTTATATTTTTGTATCATTGGGTCTCGAAATCATTGGGTCTCAATCTGAAGTCATCATTGGGTCTCAATCTCGAAATTATACTCGAGATTTTAATACAATTAAAATTTAATACAATTTTAGTATTTTATAGGAAATTTTAACGCAATTTTCAAATGGTTTTCATGGAAATTTTAATTCTGAATTTACATGGTCCCTCGAAATCCAGTTTAAACTAGATTTCAATGACATGGTTGGTAGTACAGAAAGAGAAAAAGCCAAAAGTTAAGATTAATAAACTGACTTGTGTTAATTCCAAATGCAAAAACTAGATTACTTGATTCAACTGCCACCGAGTGTATTATATACAAGTGTATGTAGAATATGATTTTTTTTTTTTGAAATACCCGTTCATGTAGACCTTAATATCAGTCATGTATAGGAAAATATATTTTTACCCATTTATATATGAAAATGTAAATCTTTTTTGCATTTGTTGTATCTATATATCGTTCTATATATAAGTTTTTGTGTGCATATATATGTTTTTTATATTTGTATGTGTATGTAACATTGGATTTTTGCAATCCCGACAAAATCCATTCGTATGTCCTTTTATATGTCCACATGGGAGATTTGTGTTCATTTTATACAAACGGAATAATGAATATTTTTTTTTGTTTAAAGGATTTTTTGAGCGCAATATTTAAAACACTAAATACTTGGTAAACGGCGCACGGTTTAAGATTTGGCCAATCTAGCTGGACAAAAGCCGGTTTTTTGACTTTCAATTTTAATAAAATTTTTAATAAAATATGAAAAAGGATTTAAGAAACTTGAAAAAGTTTTCCAAATTTGTCAACAATAACAAAATAGCGATACTTTACACTTGAATATTATTGAGTGAAATAAAAATAACAACATTTAGTTAAAATTGACCATCTTTAAAAGCTTACAACTTTTTATGGGAAACGTCTTTTTAAATATTTCTTTTTTATTTAAAAACTTAGTTTCTCATGTTTCTATATCGCGTAAATATGTTTCTAGAACTTGGAACGTAGTTTTAGTGTTATGCAATTAAAAAAAAAAATTTTTCGTTACCTCTAAAAACAAAAGTTCTCATAGAGACAAATTTTAGGGAATATAACCCATCAGCACAGTTTAATTTGTTAAAATCAATAGAAATTTTTGCTAAAAAAATTGTATACTGCTGAATTCATAAGGGCAGACTTTTATGCGCATTAAAAAAAAACTTTAAAAATTTCACATTTTGTATTGACAAATAGTCCAATAATTTCTATATTTTTCAAGTTTTAGCATTTTTTTCTAATTTTTTTTTTTTTGACTTTTTTATATAAAAACAGCAAATGTAGTCAAAAACAAATGAAATTTCACTTGAGGAAAGGACGACTAACATTTCATTAAATTCAACTAACATTTGTCATTTGTTTTTACTAACAATTGTAGTAAAAATGAACCGCATATGATAGTAAATAATAAAGAAATATTTTTTTATTTTTTTTTCAATAACAAAAAACGACTGCAAATTATGAATGTAAAATCATTAATTTGGTGTGGTTAGTTTTTTTTAATGAACTAAAATGTTAGTAAAAAATTAAATTTGTTCTACAAATGACTGACATTTACATTAAAAATAAAGAAACTGTATTACAACCCAAACAACTACAAATTTTTAAAGCAGAAGTTCCCTGATTGTAGATATTATGATAACGGAGTTGTGTGGAACATAACATTCCAATTATTAAGACAACGGTATTTTAATGGTAATGATATTGTAATTATTTTATTGTTGTTAGGTAGAACGATTGTCTGTTAAAAAAAGTTTGAATCGGCAACGGCATTTAAAAAGTAACGGTGTTTCAGGTATCTCGGTAACATCATATTAAGGGTAAGGTTTTCTTGTTTCTATTTGTAACAATATTTTACTTGTTACGATATTCCAATTATTTCGATTACTGTTTTAAAGGTAACGATAGTAAGTTGAAAGGGTATCGTATTTTAGCGGTTTTGCCTGCTGACCCAAAATTAAAACTTACAAAAATAAAATTGCTTAAGAAAGCAAAGTTACATACTGTTTAAAATGTTAGTGACGGGTTTGCAGATGAGCGATAACTGGCCAAAAACTCAATAAACTGTAAAACGGGCTATTGGTGTAAATTTCCATTCATTCGTGATATCATATACAACATGTAAAATATTTTAAACATTTTACATACAATAAGTTTTTAATATTTTTATCGTTTTGTCACTGATATTATAGTGCGTGACAAAAAAATCTAAAACAGTTTAAAATCGATTGTTTTAGTCAATAAAATAATAAAAAAAATATTTTATAGATTAATACCAAAATTTGAAGTTTCAATTTCAGCATTGGACTTTAAAACTTCCAGTTAAAAGTTATCAAATCTAATAATCTTTAATTTGATTTTAAATTTGATTAAAGTTACCACTCTTGTTAATTTGCTAACTTTTATATTAAACATTTTCGGTTTTAAATGATTTCAGATTCAAACGAAAATTATAAATTTCTGTTAAAATATAGGCATATTATTCTGATGTACTGAGATATCAATACATTTTTGCACTAGTTCTATGAAATTTCACTGAAATTTGTCCATTAAAACTTTTCCTTAACTAAATCCAGTTTTTCATACAATTTTATGAAAAATATCATTAAAAATAGTTTTATAAAAATTATGAACTTTTGCATAAAGTAAAAAAATGTTCATTCACTTTGTGAAAAAACTTCATTAGGTTAGTGAAAAATTTGATTAAAACTCGTCCAAGAAAATTCTCTCTGTATGACATAATTTAACTCCATGTTCTAAATTTTTTGCCACCCACTGTATATTTTACATTTTATGTAAAAAAAATAAGCATGGAAAAAAATCACAAGCATTATTTAAATTTATTTTTAATTTTTTCGTATTTCCACTTGACTACGGATTTTTTCATTATCTCTCCAATATGTAAATTATATATATATATATATATATATATATTTTTTTGGATTGGGGTAGTTCCGCTGATGAGTCTTGCCATATGTATATAAATATGTATTTGGGGTGTATTTTTTTTAATTAACTGACATTGGTTTTTAACTGTGAAATTCAGGATACGTATGTATCCAGCAGATTTATGTGTTTTATTTCTTTCTTTTTTTGGCGCAAGTTTAATAAATGTATGAACTTTATCATCAGGTGTTGAAATATATTTCAACTTGAGCTTCTCAGAAGCCAGTTGAGCCAACTCCCTTAGAGTACTTTTTGAGAAATTTAATCAGAAAGTATAACGTTTTTCCAAAACTCCGTGCGCTATATCAGCTAAAATTAAATATAGAGAGTTATAGTAAATATTTGAATCTATTTAACATTGCAACTCAATTAAGATTCAAAATATTTCCACAGTATTTAAAAATAGGCACACTTGCAAATCCAATAAGAACTTGATCATTCCGATGTGATAAAAAAACTGCTGTGATATCGCTAGTTAAAGTTAAACTAGTAGAAAATGTTGTAGAATTTGGCTTAATTGGCTCCCGAAAATGCTAAAAATAATTTTCTGAGTAATTTGTTTTAAGTTTTAATATTTTTTTCGAAAACTTCTCAAAATTAGCTGTTTTTTGAAATCTAAAATTGAATATTGAAAGTTGTTGTAAAGATCGCAGATTGTACTACTAAATCATTTTTTAAAATTCGAAATATTTCCTTGGCTGAAAAAGTGCATTTGAAAACTGCAATTGCATTAAAATGCATTTATTCACGAAATATATAAATATAGGCAAACAGTGGGCACTAGTAGAAACAAAATGAGCATTGGATCGTTCAGATGCGATAAGAAATGACTGAGCGGATGACAAATCTCAAATAGTTTTCTGAGTAAATTTTTTTTAAATTAACATTTTTCTAAAAATATCTATTTTTAGGCTACTAAAATGTGAATATTGGAAGTTGTAGTAACGATTTCAGATTACACTACTAAATCATTTTTTTAAAATTCAAAATATTTCCTTAGCTAAAAAAGTGCATTTGAAAAATGCAATTGCATTAAAAATTAATTCACGAAATATATAAATAATGCGGACATAGGAAAAAAGTAGATACTAGTACAAACAAAATGAGTCCTGCAACGTACAGATGCGATAAGAAATAGCTGAGATATAGCTGATCAAATTTAGACTAGTATTGAAGTTGGAAATTTTTTTAAGTTTTAATATTTTTCTAAATTTCTCAAAATAGCTGGTTTTGGAAACTAAAAAGTGAATATTTTACGTTGTAGTAAAGATTCTAAATTATGACAAGTTTGTTATAATTTTTATTAAAATAAAAATTATGTTTTTTCGACCTTTAATTGTGCAATGAAAATGAAAATTATTCAAGTTCGAGGCCATATACTCTATATTTCTTCATTAGGATATTGTCCTAACAAATAATCTATAGAGTTTTTGTTTTCAAATTTATTATTTGACCCTTTCAGGAATGTGTTGATAGATCTATTTCGGGAATTTTCTAGGTTCCCATCATCAGAACACGTTTTGAGAGCGGTAACAATCCCATGCCAAACCTCAAGCATTCATATGAACTAGTTTACTCACTACATGAGAACTAATATACATATGAGTTTGAAATTAAAGATTATAACCATTGATCAAAAAATAAATTGAAAACTTGTTTGATGTGCAAGATCCACCTCTGGTGGATATTCAATACACGTTTTTTTTTTTTTTTTGTTTCTCTCTCATTTTTTATATTTTGTTAAGTTAGTTAACAAAACAGGGAAAGTAAACTAGGCGGTACTCTGCCTTTTTTCACAAGTTTGTTATAATTTTTATTAAAAATAAAAATTATGTTTTTTCGACCTTTAATTGTGCAATGAAAATGAAAATTATTCAAGTTCGAGGCCATATACTCTATATTTCTTCATTAGGATATTGTCCTAACATTTTCATTGATTCTAAATTATACTTAAAAAAATCTAATGGAATAAAAACATATGTATACATAAAATATATAAATTACGGGGACATGGTCAAAAAGTAGACACTAGTATCAACAAAATAAGCTCTGGATGCGACGAGAAATTACTGAGATATACATAGCTGATGAAAGTTAGACTAGTATTGATCTTGTCTCATTACCTTGTAGGGGGTAAAGTAACTGGTTACATATATGGTTCCATGGTGGTCTATAAATAGATTTTCATAAAAAAAATGATAAAATTTTTTTTTACAGATATTTTTTTTTAATTAAATAAACAACATTTTTTTTATTAAATAAATTACGTGATCATGCTGGGATTCGAACCTGGGGTCTCTGGTATTTAACAATTAGTTAGGCGAAAACTCTATCAACTGAGCTATCGATACATATAATATTTTATTAGTTAAAATGTAAATGAGTTGTTGTGCTTCGTGTTTTCGTTCGTAATATCAAAAATATACACCTTACCCTCATGCTTACAAAAAAATCACAAAGTAATGTGTCTATAAATAGATTTTCAAAAATATATATTAATAATTACTTTACGTTTATAATTCATGGCTAATGTAATTGATGACTGGTAAGTCATTATTTTATGATTTGAAGTAATGTAAAATGTAATGAGGTGTCCTTTAAAGGTAATCCATGAGTGTTCAATTATCGGTAACTTATTACTTCTTATTGGAAAATAATGATACAGGTAAGGAGTACACATTACAATTTAATGCATTACTTTATTGCAACCTTTACCAAAGTTTTGCTGGGTGGCTTCTGAAAATCTAAAATAATTTTCGGAGTAAAATTTTTAAGTATTCATATTTTTCTAAAATTTCCTAAAAAAATCAGTTTTTTTTTTTTAGCAACTGATAAGTAAATAATAGAAGTTGTACTAAAGATTATGAATTGAAATCATTTTTTTCAATCGGCAAATATTTCATGAACTAGAAAAATGCACTTGAAAACTGCAATTGCATTAAAAATGCATTTATACATGAAGTATATAAATAAAATCTACATAATCAAAAAGTAGACACTAGTACCAACAAAATGAGCCCTGGATTGTTCAGATGAGATAAGAAATGACTAAGATAATGCTGATCAAAATTACTAGTATTGTATTGGATTTAGATCAATTGGCTTCGAAAATAGTAAAAAAAAATTCTGCAATATAAAAAAAAAAATACGTTTTTAGTGGTTTTAACACAAATATAATGCAAAATGATTTTGCACATGAACAGTTTGTGGTAAATGTCCTAAAATTCTAATCAATAACACAGAAATCTAAAGAAATTGGATTTGGCTCTTTTGGGCTCTGAGAAGCTCATATGACTGTTGATTATTTCTATTTTAAATCTATTTCATGTTTAATTTTAATTAAGTTTTTTTAATTGTTTAGGGAGAACTTGCTAAACTTTGTTTTAAATCAAAGTAAATATTTGGCATTTTAAATTTATTTTCATCGGGATAAACATTAATTGCATTTATAGTAATTAAATGTGCTAAAGTCCCAAAACTTATTTAACAAATTGTGAAAAACAATCTGCTGTAGGCGTGTCCCTATCCGGATTTCATTCTTGCCCAAGGAAATCTTCAGGGGACTTTGTTATTAGAATTTCTAGAGATATTTGTTATGTTAAATCACAAACTCAATGAGAATTTCTTGTCCTCGTCTAGGAGCGAGATTCAAAATTTAAAATATCAAAGAAAAAACAAAAACAACAATAAATATTATCACAATTGGCTTTGTCATCTTCCAAATACTACTCTGTTTTAAGTATATATATTTAAGTTTTGTGATATTTAAAAATATGCAATAAATTTTATTAGGATTGGGCAAACATTTAAATCTAAAATTTTACTATTTTTACTAATAAAACCGGAGGTTTTTGTCTAGAGTATGTTCTCAATAAAAGTTAAAACTTAAAGTGATAAAAGTTTTCTATACATTTTGTATGAAACGCATTTTGCATTTCATACAGAATTTTGCATTTCATACAAAATGTTAAGAACAGTTTTTCGCAATTAGTTTTAACTTTTTTTCTGTTTCTTCCTTAATTTTGGGTAGTCATTCTCACTATTCTATTAAAGCAATTCTCATTATTCTATTAAAGCAATTAGTTTTATTAAAACTGCGTTAAAAGATATTTCAAATAGAATTTTATCTTTAAATATCTTAAGTTTTTTGATTTAGTTTTCTTTTTACGTTCAACATTGAATTTATAACCGAAAACAATGAAATTATATCATAAATAGTTAAGTGGTTGAAAGTCATATAAAATATATATATTTTTTTTAACTAGATTAGAAATAAAAGGGTTAGAAAATTTTGAAAATAAACTCTTAAATAAATCAATCATAAATCATTCAACATGCCATACAAAGTTATTTTTTCGCACCTTAGACTACTCCAAATATGACAAATAATAAAATTGGAAAAGCAAAAACAAATTGTTAAAAACCGAACTACAAACCTAAGATTTTGTTTTGGGAAAAAAAGGTGTGAATCCCTTAAAATATTGACACAACTGTCAAGTAATGTTTATAACCAAAAAAAGCAAAAAAATAAACAAGTTTTAGTGATTTCGAACATAAAATGTAGTTAAAATTTATATTAAATAAATAGTATATATAGTCATAAAACTTCATTATGATAATTTCAACATGATTTGATGGTATTTTTTCTCCAAATATTTAGACATTTGCATTGAAATTTTGAAAGCAATATTTATGATCAGGGCAGCGACTTTCATGCAAATGCATGTTTGTAGTCAGTATCCCAAAGTCGATTTTGACTAAATACTTTTTCAAAATCAAAGAATTTGCAATAAAATGACATTGGTTTGTGGCTGCATATTTTTGCATATTTTGTTATAAATGCAGATTTTGCTTTAAATGCATATTTTGGAATTTGTTGTAGAATATTTTACATATCTTCAATATAATCGCAAAATTTTGCATGTTTTGTAAAAAGAAAAATTAAGATTTAATATAAAATAAAATAAAAAAATTAAATGCATAAAATTGGTTTTACCAATTTGTTTTCATACCCTGCACCATGTGTATGTTACAAATGAAACAAACAAAAAAAAATAATGAGAAAAACATTACTGAGGTGAAAAAATGTTTGTGAGGTGAAAAACTTTTTTGGATGTAAAAAAATATTTTGTGATGAATTAAGATGTTTGGGGTGAACAAAAATGTTGTGAAAAAAATTGAGGTGGAATTCAAATTTGAGGTGCATTTTAAATATTATTCAACTCTTAGCGTCTGGTGGAAAAATAGGACGTCATTATATTTTATACACCAAACGCTACTATAAAACTGTACTTTTATATAAGGGCTTCAAAATGGTATGAAGAAACTAGACATATTCCGATTTGTGATGATCAAGGCTCGTAGTGTATGGACCACACTAACATATCTTCCAATTTTCAGAGAAATCGAATGACGTTTTAAGGTCGCTATAAATTCCAACTTGTTCGATTATTGTGTATGATAATTTACATATAAATTAAAAAGACAAAGTTTACATTAAATTTGTAATAATTTATAATTACGTCTTTCAGGACATCTCCATGAATTATGTATCAAAATTTTGTTAGCTTTAAGATTGTAGAACAAACCGTTAAGAAATCTTTAACGGTTTTCAAGGCATTCACGTTTTTGTGATTTTGTAAAATAAAATAAATTGTTATAATTTTTATTTTAAAACCTGGTGTGCACTAAGCAATGATATAATCAATACTTTAATCATCTTAAAGCTTAAAACAAAACTAAATGGCATACATATTGTGGGAAGGATAACGTTATCGTGGGGATTTTTCATAAAATATGCGTTATTTTACCTTTTTCTGAACAACTTTTTAGTTAATGGACCAAATTTTTAATTTCAATACGTTATCGGATATAGACTTCATATAGATAACATTTTTTGGCAGAGTAGAAATTCTACAGAGTAAAAGTTTTATAATATGAGACGCCAAACTGAAAAAAAAAATGATTTGATTTATTTTTTTTGTTGACTTCTTTGTTTTTTTTTTTTGTTAAACTGTCAATTTATACATTTTTATTTAAACGGACTCTAATAAACTGATTTTCCTTGTTATGTTTTTTTTGTATCCATTTTCTTTGTTTATGAAAATAACATCAAAAGGTATTTTCATTCAAAAATGTTCAATCCGCATTTTCGGGAAAACCGTTATATTATTAAAAAATCTGACTTCATAAATATAATTACTAGTGTCCGACCGAACAGTTCGGCCAGAAAATGCATTTGGTCTGTATTCGGTATTTTAAAGCATTATGGACAAATTTGGCGGATGGAAGAATGTTTATTGGGCTGATTAGATGCTATTTTGAGTGTCAAATTTGAAGAAAAGTCTGTAGTTAAGCAATGAATTCACTGTTCGGCCTCAGAATGTTCGGTCAAATTGAAAATAGTTCGGCGACCGAACTTTTAATATTATAGCTAAACTTCGGCTTTTCTCTTAAATTTTATACACAAAATCGAATTAAATCGGCTTAACAAACATGTTTCCAATGCCAAAATTTGTCACCATTGCTTCTAGATATCAAAAACCCGACAAAATATTGATTTTTGGCCGAACTGTTCGGTCGGACACTAGTAATTACCTTCAAAATATGTTATTGATTTGATGTATCTTGTTCTATTATATTAAATTAAATATTCATCTTTTTAAAATTTGTTTAATTTTTATTAAACTATATTCGAAATTTTATCGATATATATAGCGAAATTAAAATGAAAACTTTTGCTCAGCGATTTTTAGATATTCACACTTTTATTATGTAGACGCATGGATTGGGCCTTGAGCAGGTGGCAATTTTCCACGTCTAGAATTTCGAAGAACCCTAGTGTACACCAATTTGTATGTCAAATTTAGGGTTACATTCACGTTTTCTCTCATAACTTTTGAACCGCTTGATGAATTTTGCTTATTTTTAATAACAAACTTTTCGGAAAAATGTACATCAATCTGGGTAAAAATTAGGAGTCTCTATTGCATTTTCGCTCCGTGATCGCCATTTCAACAGACGGACGGTCTTAGACCTATATTTCGATTAGTTACAAACGGAATGACAAACTTCTATATACCCTCATCATATATGGTGAAGTGTATAAAAAGAAAGCATTTGTAGCCCTTAACATATCATCTAGTTGTATTTTTTTAGATATTTTGTTGGATGTAATTTTTAAACCAATGCTCTTGAGTAATAAATCGATTTTTTAAAATCCACAAATTTTAAGTGCATTTTTTTTATTTTTTGTTTTGATATTTAGTGCATATTTTTTATATTTTGTGTATATTTCGATTTAAGTTCATATGTTTTTTGGAGTTTTTGCTGCATATTTTCTATTTGTTAGTGCATGAAAGTCGCTGCCCTGTTTATGATATTTTTACCCATATTTTAGATTTTTAAGTATTTATAAATAAATCTTACGTACTACTTAGTGCACCTACAAAATATAGTTGAAAAACTAAATTTTGATTGACTTAAATGATTAGAAATGATTATTGATTATACTTTTTTGTTATAAATTACATTTTTTGTTGTGTACAACTTTGGTTTAATTTTATTTTTCCATAGGGTTTTTATTGCATATAAATAAAACCCTCTTTATTTTTTTTTATTGAAAATATAAAAAACAAAAAATATTTTTATAAAAGAAATTTACGATACCCTGCCATAATCATCATTAAACCAAATCAAATAACAACGAAAAATATTTATAAATAAAAAAAAATAAATATTCAATAAATTTTTTAGATATTGACTTTAACAAGGCGATTGATTTCTTTTTATTATATTGGTATTAATTGAATTGCTTAACGGAATCGTTTGGTGTGATTTAAAGTGTTGTTATTTATTTTATTTTTTTTATATAAAACTGAAAATAAAAACGATAGATTGTAGATCATAAAACTGTAGAAAATTTTAGGAAATTTATATCAATATTAGTGACCGAAAATTGAAAATGGTTTGTTTTGGCAATACATTAATTTAATTTACAACAATTATAATCAAGACAATGTACAATGAACAATGTAGAGGATTTAGAACTAAAAAACAATTTTATAAATCCAGAAAATAAATTTTAGATGAGAACTTCTTAATAAGAAGCCAAGTGGAATTATTTTTAAAAGACAAATAAAATGAATTGTCTCCCTATTCGATTTGTCCTAGAATATTCGTCTGTACCAAGCCCCCTACCGAATAAGGCAAATTTCGAGCACTTTCATCAGCCAAATTCTTCTCCATAACCCTAATGTGTCCAGGGAACCATGTTAGCCTGACCAGTTGCCAACGAATCCGGACAAAAGATTTAGTAAAGTGCCCTACGCACCTGAACCTAATTTTATTTAAGTAATGTACTTTGAACGGATCGTATAACGGATCCATATCCCATTTCATTATAATATACATAACTCTGACTCCTGACTTCGTCAGGAAATCGCACGGACATCTCGAATTTCCAAATCGCATCGGTAATACCTCGACCCAGTGACTGTCTTCATCTTTGGACCATCTGTAAAGACAAAATTTTAGAATCAGCGGCTCAGTTCTGCCTGATCGGCAAAACCACCTTTAAAGATATCCAGTTGTTCAGGACCGGTAAAATGTAGTCCGTATCATTGTCCTGTTGCATACATTGTCCCCTAGTGCATCTCCCGCAGATCTATTTTTATCGTAGTTTTTAAAACGTTGACATATTAGTCCATCAGCGGGATGCTCATATCACCTCGAAACTCGCTTGGTATACCGAACGGACGGCCTCCATGACAGCCAAACAAGTCAATCGTTGCACCTCAACGATATCGGCTAGATATGTCTTCGTATTTGCTTCCCTACACCACTTTAGTGCCAAATAGGTTTAAATCGCTCTAATAATCGTCGTTCACATTAAGTGAATGATAACGGATGCAGGTTCTACCACCTTTCAAAAGTCCTCCTGAAGTTATTAAAAGCACATAAGATCTCTTTCATCCTCTCCTCGGTATTCTTGTTGTAATATGCAATTTAGAGTCCAGAATGGCAATTCTTGAAGACTCCAACTACAACTACTCCAGAGTGTATTTCCTTGTAAACAACACAAAATCTCTGTTTGCCAGATTGACTTCCGTTCAACTTTGTCCATGTAGATAGTCTCACAATCCCTGGTTCAATGAGATCGCTGACCATTTAAAGATATTTGCCACTAATCAGTAGCACGTCCTCAGCATATACCGCAAGATCTGTCCTCATCCTCCCCATTGTGACGAGGATTCCATGGACCTCAACGTTCCGCAGAAGAAGAGAAATTACCACATCCTTGTGGAGTCACCGTTGTTACCATATGTTTTTTATTTAAATTTAAAAATATTGACCACAAAGTTTAAGCCAACTTGTTGAGTAAAATTACACACATGCCCTTATAAATTCATTCACGCTTATAATCCTTATGGCAAAAATATTTAGAATCTAAGAAATCTCTATTGAAAAAGAACTTTGACCCATAAAGTTTTTATGAAAAGAAGTCAATTATCTGATTATTTTTAATTTTTTAACTTAATTTTTGACTACAATTGTAGTTCATTTCAAAAAACAAACCACATCAAATTACTGTTTTATGATTTTACATTAATTTTATACAGTAGTTTTTTTTATTAAAAAAAATAAAACAAATAAATGTTTGTTTAAGTCGTCCTTGCTTTAAGTGAAATTTCATTTGCTTTTAACTACATTTGCAGTGGTCTTTACCTACATAGTATTCTAAATGTGGTTCTGGGACAGCGTGGGACATCTGTAAATGTCAGTCATTTGTAGAACAAATTAAATTTTTTACTTTGTACTTCATTTAAAAAAACAAACCACATCAAAAGACTGTTTTATGATTTTACATCAATTTTTTACAGTGGTTTTTTGTTATTTAAAAAAATAAATGTTTGTTTATTTTTACTAACATGGTGTTCATTTTTACTACAATTGTGGTTAATTTTTTGAACATTAAAAAACAAACGATAATGTTAGTTGAATTTACTGAAATGTAAGTCGTCATTTCTTTAAGTGAAATTTCAGTTGTTTTTAACTACATTTGCAGTGGTCTTTACCTACATAGTATTCTAAATGTGGTTCTGGGACAGTAAATCCTTATATTTTGACTCCCAGGAACCGTTTCTAGAACCGGTTCCATGTAACCGGTAGTAATAGAAGCTGTTCTAGAACAGGTTCAGAAGAAATCTGTTCTCAAAAATGTTTCTGGGTATATATGACAAATTTCTTCTTAAAGATTTTGGCAGAAAACTTATTTATTCGGCTTTAAGTTGGTCCCCAAAATTTCCGTAGATGTCGTGTCTTTAATAAGGAAATATTCCTTTTTTTGGTTTAAAATATTATTTTCCGTGACTAATTTGATACAAAATAGTATTCCAGCCGATAAAATATTACATCAGAACCCGACATTTTGGAATTTGGTAAATTTCACAAATCAAATTAATTAAATTTACTGTGTAGTGCTGAATTTTCAAAATAATTAAATATTCGCAGTTTTTCTAACTCATATAAATAACACCCTATATAAAAACACTATATCGCCTTGATAATGTTTAACTTTTAACCTTTAAACGAATAATAATTTCCTTCCTTTATAACTTCCTTCTCGAAAACATTAATTGCATAGCGGAGTAGCTGAATGAAAATCTAATGATTTATTTTGTGTAAATTATCACCTAAATTAGAAGAAACACAAAAGGCAGGGCGGAAGAAGGCAAGGAAAGTTTATGCAATGAGACAGATTATAAATACACCCCAAGAGACAAAAGACGTGCTATTGTTGTGATAAAACCGCCCTAATAATTATATGGTAAAGGCAATGAATTGATGAAAATTATATATGTAGGATGTATGAATTTATGTACGATGGGTTATAACACTTGAAAAGACAATATTTAGCGTGTCTATACGCATAATTTGATGACAATCTGTTCGATTTTCTATATATTTTTTATGTCTTTGAAGAGAAGGGAATAATTGATTGTACAAAAAGGTTGGGGACATTATGATATAAATGTGATTTAAATAGTATTTTATGCATATTTAGAGGATTGGTGGATTAGTATTGGTTTTGTATAACTTTTTTTTTTTCAAGGGAAAAAACTCAATAAATTTAAGATTTATTTATAAACTTGATGAAAACCATTTCAAATTGTTGGAATCGGTTATTATTTAAAAATTGATGTATTAAAAATATATCAGTATTACAAAATTATACATTCTTTTTATTTCCAATTTTCAAAACCAAATCTCTTAAAACTTTTGTTTAATTGTTAAACAAATAAATCTCAAATTTAATGTATTCTTTTTAGTACAATCAAGACGCCAGTCTCAATGTGTCTTTGTCTCCAAATCAAATTAAATTAGACAAAATTGCCTTAAGAATACAAATTAATTAAGATAAAAAATACAAGTAGTTATTTTACTGCTTTAATTCTAACTAAATAAATGAAAATGATGAAATCTTTCACTGATGTACACATTTGAAAATGACAAATCACGCTATTCATAATTATCCATCCATCAAAACAAAAAATTGTAAAAAAAAGAAATCTAAAATTAAACAAATGACACTATTAATTTACTTAATAGAGTAGTAGATTTTGAAATCAAAATTAAATGGTTAAGATAAAATGTTAAAATTTAAGAAATATTTCTCAATATTTTACTTTATCAGAAGAAATTAAGTAAAAAAATATCCTAAAAAACTAATTTTCTGGAAATTGTTTAATTTAAATCCTATTTGGTTATTAAGCTCATTTGGATTAAGCAGAAGCAACATCTTCTTGTACTCCAGGGTACTGTAGGTACCCTATGGGTAACTAGTTGTCAATCGCTGTTAAAGGACATATCCAGTGGCTGGTCAATCGACTGCATATTACTTTACTTTAACTGTATTTTGTTGTTGTAGTGTTATTGTTTTCTTCTTTTACATTTATTTTCTTGTAGTGTTTGTTTTGTTTTGTTTTAATTTTTCTTTTGTAATTAAGGGGTTTACTAGCTTTACACACAGAGAAAAAATTTGCTATTTGCAACTGAAAATTGGTTACTACACTCAGGGAACTTCTGCTTTAAAAATATAAAATTTAGCGCGTTGGACTGTTACACAGATGATCACGGGTTCGATTCCCGGTGACAACAACATCAATTTAGAAAAATAATATGTATGAGTTTTCTATCACTTATATGTATCGCAGCGCCCACCTTCGGTGTTCCCATAGCACTTAACCCCACCGAAGTCAAATAATGAATCAGGGCTATGAAACAAAAAGCTTCAATAAATTCGCCAACTCTACATCAGGTGGCGAGCAACAACTGTTCTAAGCTTATCATCTCGCGCAATTACAGTGTTGCCATGTTTGAAGCTCTTCATCTTTCACCACCTTTCATCTCTCCACTATCCCCTTTCCAAAGAAAGCAACACATTAATTAATAGGAAGAATTTCCTGAGTGTTGCTTCTCTTTCAAAAAAAAAAAAAAAATATATAGTTGTTTGGGTTTCTTTATTTTTAATATAACTGTTAGTCATTTGTAGAACAAATTAAATTTTTTATTAACCTTGAAGTTCTTTAGAAAAACATTTTTTACAGTTGTTTTTTGTTATTTAAAAAAATAAAAAAATGTAAATGTTTTTGTTTAATTTTTACTAACATGTGGTTTATTTTTACTACAATTGTAAGTAATTTTTTGAACATTAAAAAACTAATAACAATGTTAGTTGAATTTACTGAAATGTAAGTCGTCCTTTCTTTAAGTGAAATTTCATTTGTTTTTAACTACATTTGCAGTGGTCTTTACCTACATAGCTTTCTAAGTGTGAGACTCAAATTCGGTTATTACGAATTTCAGTTGGTGGATACATCTGAACATTAGTTTTCACAAAAAAGTTCAGCTAATATAACTGAACTTTAGTTGCCACACCCAAAATATTCTGAAATCTAATGTTAATATCCTTGTATTAACTGAATTTATAAGTTGTTACTATTCTGTTTGCGATATAAAAACACAATACTAGATATTATTCAAAAAATAAAAATTTTGAATTTCGACAACCGTGGCCACCATGGTAACTATTTAATTATAGACCATTTTTGGAAGTCAAAATCAGGTGCCATCGTGGAGCCCTGGGTACTTATCTGAGAAAAAAATTTTTTTTTTTTTTCAAACACAAATAAATTCTTTAGTCCCTAAAGTAGCGGGATTTGTAAATTTTTGGTTTGCATTAAAATACTGCTAGGGAAACTCAAAAATTAAAAAAAAAAACCCTCAAAAAAATCGTTGTTTTTTATTTTTCAAGAAAATACTAGGCGAAAATTTAAAAATGTCTTTACATTTTTTAGTCCTCTACAAAACAAAAAAAAAACCGATTGAAAATCGGTCCACCCGTTAAGGCTGCACAGTGGCACGGTATTTTCAATACCTTGTTTTGAGAAAAAAGTATTTAAAGTAAATACTGCTTATGTAAAATATAGGCAAGAAGTTTGTTTAACAAGCTGTAACTTTTTTCTGGGATTTTTTCTCCAAAATTTTCATTGCATATAGAAAAAAAGTTCAAACTATTCAAATATGAAACAAAAAAAATAATTAAAAACAAAATTTAAATCTAGTAAACCCCTTAAACACACACGCAAAAAATATAACTTTGTTGTTAGCCAGCTAGTATGCACAACAGGGTTCTTCTTCTTCCTACAAATTAAATCGATCTACACTATAGTACCAAAATAATGGTCCGCGGTATTCCAGGGGGTCGCAAAGAGTTCCGACAAAATGAAGGTTTAAGACTGATTTTAGAGAATTTAAAATAGTTTTTTCAATTTTAGTAATAATTCAAAGTATTAAGAAAATTTAATTGAATAATTGAACATTTGTTGAACTCCATTAGTTATATGAATTTATTCTCGCTTAAAATTGCCTCTTTCTTACAATTCATCCTTTTAATAATTGTGCAGCTAATTTGAAAGTACCTCTCAATGATTGTTTTTATAATTCATTCTATTTACTATTTTTAAAAGCCTATTCATGCGAAAAGTCTGTAATTCTTGCAACAAAAAACAAATGGGGCATACAGTCAAGAATCACAGAACATTTTATTTATTTGAAATTGACATGACAAATAAAATTTGAATCGTATTGTTCTATTGTATAAAAACTATTGAAATATGAAACAAAAAAAAAATTTTTTTTTTCTAGTAAACCACACGCAAAAATATAACTTTGATGTTAGCCAGCTAGTATGCACAATAGGGTTCTTCTTTTTAATACAAAATTAAATTGGTCCACTCTCTAATTCAACGGAACTAAAATTTGTGTTCGGAGTACTCCAGTTTGGTCCCCGAAGAGTTCCGACAAAATTAAGGTTAACTAATTTTAAAAAAAATTTACAATATTTTTTACAATTTTATTCATATTTCAAAGTATTAAGAAAATTTAATTGAATAATTGAACATTTGTTGAACTCCATTAGTTAGTCTGTGACTCTAGTTATGACTTATTTCCCATGTGTTTTTGTTGCAAGAATCACAGAAATTTTGAATTTTATTGTTGTTTCGTATAAAACGTTGTGACTTACATTCTTTAAAATGGTCTTAGGAAAGTCACAGCCAGTCACAGTCTAAAATTGTAAATCTAAAAATTAAAATTTTTGTATAGAAGCTGCTCTTTAAAAATTTTTTTTTTATTCAAAAACTCTTAAAAAATTTGTATGCCTTAAATAATGAACCTTTTTCGAAATTATTTTAATTGCTCAAAATTTCCTAACACTTTTGTGTTTTGGGCAATTCTTTTTAAAAGCCCAGTGCAGTAAACTCGTTTAAGATGAACTCAGTTATGGGAAAACCTCGGCTATAACGAACTGACGTTCTGACGTTTTGGTAACATCTTCCAAATAACATCTGTTAATACAAACTTGCTGTAGAGGCACTCTCGGTTAAGATGAACTGTTTTTGACAGTCCCACAAACAAATTTTTACATAATTTTCCATTTTTAATAAAAAATCCTAAAATATCTGCTTTACGAAAAAGCTCTGAAGGGTAATTTTTAGAGGAATAATTTATACCCAAAGTTATTTATTTTTATTTACTAGTTTTTAAGAGCGAACTCTTAACGTATTTCTGCACATATCGCCTGCCAAAAGCATTTAAAATTTGGTAGAAGAACATATTGAATATTTTTCTTGACGAACAAGTAGTATACAAAGGCGGATCAAAAAGTCCGTGACTTTTCGAACTTCCCTCGTAGTTATATGAAATGGAACACTGCTCTCATCAAGTACCACCTGTTAATAGACTGCTGTCAAATTTTGAGCAAGTTCCGTTATTTACTTTGCGTTTAACAGCTGTTCAAAACATACAACCTCGTGAATGGAAAAAAAGTGAATTTCGAGTGCTCATTAAACATTATTTTTGCGAAAATAAACCGTCAATTAAACCAAGGAAAAGCTTGATAAATACTATGAGGACTCTGCACCATCGATTTCAATGGTAAAAAGTGGTTTACTGACTTTCATTGTGGTCGCACAAGTAAAAATGACGCTGAACGTTCTGGACGGACAATTGAGGTCAATACACCCGAAAATGTCGAAAAAATCCACGATATGGTGTTGGCCGAGCGAAGAGTAAAAGTGCGTGAGATTGTTGATGCCATAGTCATTTCATATGGGAGTGGGTGCAGCGTTTGCTCTCAATTGACCGTAAACGTAATCGTATGACAACTTCAAAGTATTGTTTGGAATTGTTTAACCGAAATTCGAATGTCTTTATGCAGCGTTTTGTAACTGTATATGAAACATGGTTTCATTAGAATACTCCAGAGACTAGGAAGCAGTGTACACAATGGGTTTCTCCAGGTGAACCGGCTCCGAAGAAGGCCAAGGTAAGTTAGTCGGCCAATAAGGTGATGTCAGCAGTTTTTTGGAATGCACGCGGGATAATTCACATCGATTACCTTCAAAAGGGAAAAACAATAAACGGCGAATATTATGCCAACTTATTGGTCCGACTTAACGAGGATTAAAAAAAAGATCCCATATGGCCAAGAAAAAAGTGCTTTTTCATCAAGATAATGCACAGATGCACACGAGTGCAGTCTAAATGGCAAAATTCCATGAATTGGGCTACGAATTGGTACCTCATCCGCCATATTCTCCGGATTTAGCCCCCAGTGACAATTTCCTATTTCCAAACCTAAAGAAATGTCTCGGTGGAAAGAGATTTAGCTCCAACGATGAAATTGTTGATCAAACAAATGCCTATTTAATGAACCTCGAAAAATCCTAGTTTTTGGAAGGGATACAAAAATTGGAGAAACGTTGGACTAAGTGTATTGAGCTAAAAGGAGATTATGTTGAAAAATATTTTTTGTTTTTGCAAAAAGAAACTGTGTTCATTCAAAAGTCACTGACTTATTGGTCCGCCCTCGTACATTTCATTGCCATAAAGCTTAGGGCGGTTTAAAGGTTAATAACATAGTTTTTTTAATTTTGAGTGCATATGTTCCGTTTTATAGAACATATTTCTGGTAGCAATGTTAATGATAATATTGAGGCCCGATGTTGGGAGCCAAAAAAATTTTAAGGATTCTCGCCCTTAAATGTCCATCTAACTTCGACCACGGTTCTTTTAATTTAAAACATATTTTTCCTTCAGTACGTAGGTCTCACATATCTTCAAAAGTATCATCGATATAGTAATTTGCGCTTTTAATTTTTTATCTATTATAAAAAGTTTAATAGTGTAAACAAATTGATGTATTTTAAAATTTTAAAGATTTGCTAATATTGTTTAAACTAGAGTCAGGCAGTTTTAAATATTAATTATCTTCTTTTGTTACAAACATTTTTCCAAAAAATCTTAAAAACTTTATAAAATTTGTGGTTTTGTTTTAATTAAATAAACTTTTGGGTTGTGTTGTTCTTAAATGTTGACCACTTAATGTTCGCAACAAAAAAAAAAAAAAAAAAGAAAACCTTAAAAGGACAATCAACTTAAACAGCATCATATATTTAATGTTTACTTTCATAATCCTGCTTAATGTTTTGCCAACATTTAAGGATAACAATGTTTATCAATTGTTAAACATTATAAAAGTTTTCTTGTAATTATTTTACCTTTTTAATGCTCTATTATATTTATTTTTCGTAAATTGAAAATAATCCGTATTTAGAGGGTGGTTGGTTTTGGTTGTACCTCAACATATAGAGCAAAAGAACAAGTGCCTTTTTACACAAAAGTTAGTTCCAAAAATAAATATTGCTCCCGGGCGAATTTAAACAGATGATTGTTGTCGCTTACAGCCTCTATTTTGCTAACATATTTTCCTGCTATCCACCCTCCATATTAAATGTGTACAAATTTATGGGTTTTTTCAGTTTTCCAAAAAAACAAGGGAGATCTGTTACGGTAGCCGGGATAGGGCGTTTTGTTGATGTTATTATTACAATTTGTTTTGCAGATGTGTATTGCGTGTTTTTTGTTTATTTTAACAGCTCAGCTCTTGTAAATTCTATATAGGAGTCATTCCAAGTCAAACCAAGCGATTTTTTACATCAGGATTTTAGTTTGTTTTGAAATTCAGCAGACGTATTTTAATTTCAAAAATATTTGAGATGTACTTTTGGAAAAAAATTTGAATTAAAAATTTTAAGGTGTTAGTTGTGTTTAAAGATTAAAAAAAAAAAAAAAAATCAGGAAAAATGTGTCGACATGTCGATATTTAAATTGATGTATTTTAAAAACTAGTAGGACGATCGTCATGGTTGATGGCTTATTTTAATGGTTTTGTATTCTACATTTTGGAAATGTTTTTATGTGTTTTTTTTGAAGCTAACTGCTGCGCTACTGAAAAAATTATATCCAAACTAACGGTATTTGTTTTCACATTAGAGACTAAAGAAAAATGGAACATTTTCATTTATTCTTATAAAATGGGCGAGGTAGGCGTGATTAAATATTGTTAAATTTTGCGCTCATTTTTAGTTTATTATTTAACTGAATTTAGCAAATGCTCCAAAATCTGACTACACTAAGAGAAAAAAGTTTCATCATATTGATGACATTGTTTCATAAATCGCTTGTCATTAATTACTCATCATATTTATAAAGTATTCATAAATATAATGAAAAGTTTCATAAAAATGTATGACAAATATATCATAGATCTTCATCATTTCATAACTGAATTTGGCAAATGCTCCAAAATCTGACTACACTAAGAGAAAAAAGTTTCATCATATTGATGACATTGTTTCATAAATCGCTTGTCATTAATTACTCATCATATTTATAAAGTATTCATAAATATAATGAAAAGTTTCATAAAAATGTATGACAAATATATCATAGACCTTCATCATTTCATAACTGAATTTGGCAAATGCTCAAAATCTGACTACACTAAGAGAAAAAAGTTTCATCATATTGATGACATTGTTTCATAAATCGCTTGTCATTAATTACTCATCATATTTATAAAGTATTCATAAATATAATGAAAAGTTTCATAAAAATGTATGACAAATATATCATAGACCTTCATCATTTCATAACTGAATTTGGCAAATGCTCCAAAATCTGACTACACTAAGAGAAAAAAGTTTCATCATATTGATGACATTGTTTCATAAATCGCTTGTCATTAATTACTCATCATATTTATAAAGTATTCATAAATATAATGAAAAGTTTCATAAAAATGTATGACAAATATATCATAGACCTTCATCATTTCATAAAAAAAAAATTTCATAAATTTAGCAAAAAAAAAAACAATGTTAGCTTTTTATTGAAATTTTTATTTGGAATTTCGAAAATGTGATTTGCAATTAAAGGCTGAAACATTTAAAGGCTTAAGCGATATAAGGTGTTTGGTATAAAACGAAAATTTTAGTATTTAAATTTAAAAGAATTGAATTTTCATTTCATACCAACATCTGACTTAAGTCGCCTAATCCAATTATGTTTCAGCCTTTAGACTTTTTGCAACTCAAAAACAAACAGAAATTATTTCGAAAACTGAAACACAAATTAAAATTATTTAATTTTAAATAGAGTTTTTTGTATATAATATTAAACGTTTATGAAATATTTCATAATATTTATGAAACATTTCATAAAAATTTAAAAAACTTTCATAAAAATGCATGAAACTGATTCATACTATTTATAAAATACTTAATAACATTTATGAATCATTTCATAAAACCATCTTCAGCATATTTATGAAATAATTCATAAATATAAAGAAGCCTGTTATTAATTTTTACCCTTATGAAACAGCTTTATCATATTTATGAAGTGTTACATTGGACGAAAATCAATTAAGTAAAAAATTAAAAACTTCATAAATATGATGAAGCTTTTCCCCTAAGTGTAAATCAAAATATATTCTTATGCAGAATGTGAACAAAAAAAAAATATAAAACTTTTTGACATGGAATGGCTCAGATGTACTATTTGTTATGCCTGTCTAGCCTATTTTGTTGCTGTATAATTTTTTTTCTTTTTTGGGTTCATGACAAATTCTTTGGTTCATTATTATCATCATTTAAAATGATGCGTATAAAAATGCCTACTGTATAAAATTTTCCTACGCAACATACGTTTCAGCCAAAAAACATACAAGTGCATTTTTACACTTGTAGTTTTCGAGTGTATATTATTGAAATTGTTGTTCATTTTAACCGGTTGCTATTTGTTTTGCGTTAAGCTTAGGGTTTTGCAAAAGAGGGTGGTAATTTTATGTTTTCATCTCCAGGATAATCTTAGTATTATATTGAATCTAGTTGATTTTAACAAACCATAGTGGTAATGGTGGTGGTTTACAATTGATTTAACTTGTTTTTTTTTATCCCCGATCATCGAAAAAAGGGTTAAATTAACAAATGATATAATAACAATAAAAGGATTGAATTAAAAATATAATAATGACAAATTTTGAACAGTAAATAATGATGATACAATAAATGAAAGGAAATTAAAAATGTATTTAATTTTCCTTTTTATACTATACCCAAGTAAAATAGTAAAATCTCAATAACACAATTAGCAGAACAATTTATATTGTATTATAGTAGGTTCTAAATTGTGTTCTATAACCCATTCTTTTTGAAAGCAGTTTTTCCTATTTGCAATAGGTTCTTTTTCTCTAAACAAGAACAGGTTGCATTAGAACGGGTTCTAGAACCAGTTATAGAACTGGTTATGGTATAGTGAATCCTTACATTTTGTCTCCCAGGAATCTGTTCTAGAACCGGTTCAATGCAACCGCTGGTAAAAGAAGCTGCTCTAAAATAGATTCCGAGGTAAACAGTTCTTAAAAATTTTGCTGGGTAGAGTGTGACGACTGGGAAAAATTTAGTCTTTAAAGATTGTAAAAAATGTATACACTGACAGATTACTCTGCATGATATTAATGAATTTTTCATAGATATAATAAAGTTGCTCTTTAATTCGTCCATTAAACTAAATTAATTAAACTAATAAGTTATCATAAAATTTATTGAGAATTATCACTTTGTTTATTAAAATGTTCACACACTAAATGAAGATGTTTCAGTAAAAAAACTAGTTTCATAAAAAGTATGAAGCTTTTCATTAATTTACAGAAATTTTTCAATTTGAGAAAAAAAATTTTATTAGTTTACTGAAAATTTTTATTAAAATTTGTCATAACTTACCCATTGTAAAGGGTCCGCCATATAACTTTTTTTTCCGATGCCGATTTTGCCAAAAAAATCATCTTTTCAGATGAAGCTTCATTATTAACCGGAAGGATTGTACTTTCAAATAAAAAAGAAATTTAAGAAAATATTCAGTAGTTTTTTTTTATAAAGGGTCGCCAAATAAATTTTTTTTTTGAACTCCTGAACCAATTGGACTTTGTATGGCGTCATACCAAGGTCTTTATGCAAAATTCGTCTCAATGATGTCTTCGAAATGTTCAATTGTTAAGAACGACGGTGAATTGATGTTGATGGCGCTTCACTTTTTTCACAAGATAACGAAAATACGGACCATATTCGTTCAGCGGAAGGATAAAACTAATTATCTGTCAAATCAGACATGAGCTAAGTGTTACCATTCACGAAATAAGCACTAGTTGAAAAAAAAAGTTAGATGGCGGACCCTTTAGCATTTTCAAAAAAAAAAAATTATTTGGCGGACCCTTTAGAAATGATATTACGGTACCAGTATCAGTATTGATAGCATACTTGGGACTAGTTAATTGAATGGACCAATTAATTGACGATTTTAATTGGTATTGCTTAATGTGAATATTAATAAAAAATTTTGACATTAGAATTGAAAATTAAATTTTGTTTTATGAAGCTTTTCATTAATTTACAGAAATTTTTCACTTTGTGAAACAAAATTTCATTAGTTTACTGAAATTTTTTATTATTTTCCGTTCAAAAAATTTGTTCAAATAAATTAGCGTTAAAATTGTCATAACTTAACATTGTTGAAACGTTTTTGGGGGTACCATTTTTTTTTAGACTATCAGTATTGATACCATACTGGGTACTAGTTAATTGAACGGACCAATTAATTGAAGATTTAATTAACATTGCTTGCTGTTTTGAAAATACAATTGCATAAAACAATGAAAATTAATTTTTGTTTTAATTGGCATTGATCAATGACAATGCCTTTAACATACAATTATAATTGGTTATTATATAAAATTGTATTTCCAAAATTTAGAAAAAAAACCTTTATTTTCGTACTAATTTTATAAATATTCGATATTTTATCAAGTATATATTATTAAAACCTGATCCATTATGACTAATCCATTACCAAACAAGAATAATTAGTGTATACCTGATAAAACTTGCATAAAATAGCGAATACTTTTAAAGTTGGGGCTTAAATTTAAATTTTTGTATCGTTTTTTTTTTCAAAACAAAACAATTTTTATAAACAATTATTTTTTCGTCCATTATTATTGGTTATTTTAGGCATTGGAGCCATTTTATTACCATTGCTCAAATCAATGCCAATTAAAAAAATGTCATTGGCACTACAATGATAATTAAATTGTTTGTTAAATATCAATGCCAATGAAGAATTCCCAAGTATGATTGATACAAACATACTTTATTCATTACTTCAGAAAATATAGTAACTATTTACTTTTTCCATTATTTTAAATCAAAATAAAGTATTACCCTCATTTTTGTCATTATTTATTATTTTGATAATCTCCCGGTTCTTGGAAACAAGGTCTAACCTAAAGAGCAAACCCCCTAATATTGTTCTTGATTATGTATTTACAATGTTTCACAACAATTTCTGGATTAAATTCAATTAATTCGATCGAGCACGTTTTCAAAAACCTGGTTTTAATTTACCAACATTTAATTTCTCAAAACTATTCGAGACACGAAAAAAAGAGTGTATTCATTTTTGAATTACTGATAGCATAAGGGTAAGGGTATTATTTACAAACTTGTAACCACATATTTTTAAGTTCCCTATAATCATAAGAATAACTAATTATTTTCATCACCACGTATTCTGTATTCTTTGTAATGCATCGGAAAAGCGAAGGTACAAATTCTGTGCGTCTTTTCATGAAGCAAATATGTAAAAGTACTCAGGTAGAAATTGCCAACAGTACAAAAATAAAAAGTACTGCTAAATCACTGATATTTTTGTAAGACCCACCGTGCTAAAAATTACCAATGGTACAACTAATATTGTACTAGAAAAGCACTATCACGTGTTTTGCCAATTAGAAGCATTTTTTTCTATATACATTAGAGTTCGTTTTCAATTTTTTTTTTACTTTGATTTCTGGATATTATCACTATCAATAAAATAATGGCGTATTTTTTTTTTAATTCCAACTCCTTCCCGTACCTATAGGCGACTCAAATCGCGGATTTTGGGTCCCTTTTCCCATACAACAAAAACGGCTAAATATATGTCAAATCGTACTTCAGTATTCGATTCTACGGGAAAAACTTAGGCCCATAGGCTTTTTTTAGTTTTTGGAATGCAACAGAATGCATAATTAGAGTGGTCCAAAAAATATTTTTAAAAAAAAAATTAAAATATTTTTTTTACAATGAAAAAATACTTACATCTGAGAAAAATGGTCCAAAAATTTTAATTTTGTAGTTACCCGTTCAAAAGTTATTAAAGTTTAAAAATTTAATTTTTTAGTGAATACAAAATAATTTATTGGTTTACATAATAATTTATTTGATTTGAGTCGCCTATAGGCACGGAAAGGAGTTGGAATTAAAAAAAAAAATACTCCATTATTTTTATTGATACAAAAACCTTCTAAAAAGTGATAATATCCAAAAATCTATTTTTCAAAAATCTATTTTTCAAATTATTATACTCATTTGCTGCTTTTTAAATGTGTTTTATTTCTTGAAACTAATTAAATTTAAGGAATGACTGAAAACATATAAAGTCAAGCACTCGATTTCCCCCTTCCTTTCCTTCCTTTCACCCTTCTGATTGCAACCAAAATTAGTATAGAAGATGGACATCATATAAGTATAACTTGGTCCAAATGTAGGACAGCTAATCCTAGCGTATCTTGAAATATCGCTTTTCAAAATATGAAAAATATTCGAAAATTTTCAAAAAGTATTGGTACATAATATTCAATATCTTTTTAACGGCTTAAGCTATGAGAGCCATTGTACCTCGTTTTAAAGCCACTTAAATTGTGGTTTTACTAGTGCATACATATTGTTCACTTTTCCACGGCAAACCGCGTTTCAAAAAGCGCTTTTCAAAAAGCGGCATTTCAAAAAACTGGTTTCTTAAAATTTTGTCAAAAATATATGTTAAATAAAAATTAGTTCCCTATGCCGTGTCCAAATCCCTACGTGGAGATGTTACTGTATCCTGATTTATAAATAAAAATGTAAAAATTTTAACTAAAAAGCCGCTAATTCAGAAAGATGCTGGAGTCCACATACAGATTTTGTGACGATATAGTAGAATAATTGATAGTTAACATATATTTTTAAAATTTTAGAAAACCAGTTTTTGAAATATAGCGGTTTAAACTGCGGATTTTAAAAAAAAATGTATTATGTCGTCAAGAAGTGAATTATTTTGTGAACCAGTAAAACCACAATTTAAGTACCTTTTAAATGAGTGATCAAAGACTCTAGACCTTTAAAATGAGTGATCAAAGACTAGCTTAAACCGTTAAAAGATATGGGCAATTATGTTCAACTACTTTTGCAAAACTGTTATTTTTATTTTTGTTTGAATACATTATTTTTTTATGTAAATCCTTTTTTCTACTATATTTAATATCGTGTAATAGATTTTTATCCATAACTTTGAATTTTGTAAGAGCTCCACATACTAATTTGGCAACAGCATAGTAGAATGAATTATAATTAACATATCGCTCATTTACTTCCATAACGTCATAATTCAAAAATTTTGATTTTTCTAGAAAACAAGTTTAAAGTTTTCAATTTACTCTCACTTTGAAGAAAAAAATAACGACATAATTTCTCTCAAGAGGTGAGTATACAGGATATCAATACGAATTTTTTACACAATATAATACGTGATATAACGAATAATTCAGCGTCATTAACTCAAAAATCATGTTTTTTGAGATGTGACGTTTTTGAAGTAAATGAGCGATATATTTTTTTTGAAAATTTTAAAAACCCAGTTTTTTTAAATACAGCTGTTTAAATAAAATATTTTTCGCTTATTTATTTAAAGCACGATGGCAGTGGCTTTAAAATGAGGTATCAGTGCATCACGTACCTTTAACCCTTAAGAAGATATGTGAGATTAAGTACGACTGCTTTTGTTAAATTTTAAATTTTTTTCATAATTTAAAACGCGATAATTCCACAACCGTTAGAGCTAACCACCTAAAACTTGTACGATGATATGCCAATATGACACCTACCTTCAGTACCAAGTTTGGTCAAAATTAATGGGGGGTAGAGGTCGAAAATTGGATATTTTTTGATGATTTTATATGGAATGATTCGTATTTTAAAGCACCAAATTTTTTGTACTTCCAAAGTTGGCAAGTTTGCTTAAACCAACGGTTGGATACTGTTATGCATCTGCTAACAGGACAATACTGTCAAGATTGTTAATCCTACGTTCTGCCATCGACGCTTTGCCAACACTGCACCGATTGTATTTTTCTACCTGGGTAGTTACTGGTAATGAGAGCCCATTACTGAGATTTTGCTGGGAAATTATTCATAAATATATAAAGAAAATTAAATATAGGTTATAGTTATGAAGCTATGCTCTGACGATACTAAATTTTTATTTAGCGGATTAACGCTTTTTGCCGTTAAACAAAGTGTCGTTAATCGCTTTGCCAACACTGTGCCGATTGTATTGTTCTGCCTGGTAGATACCGGTATTGAGAACCCATTACTGAGATTTTGCTGTGAAATTATTCATAAATATATAATGAAAATTAAATTTAGCTTAAGGTTATGAAGCTTTCCACTGGCTATACTAAATTTTTCCTTTATTTAGCGGATTAAGGATTTTTGCCGTTAAACAAAGTGTCGCTAATCGAGGTATAATAAAATAATTGTTGAAAAAATCTAAAAGACTATAAACTAGAAATAGCGATAATACAAAATTTGTTGACTATTTGTAAGAGATTAAGGCCACGATTCACTTGTTTTTTTTATATAATAACACTTTAGATGTCTGAGATTAGTAAAATATAAAACTGAAAAAAAAAATTCCACTCGAAAATAAGTTATAAAAAGGTAAAGTTTTAGATTTACTAAAAAAAACAAAAAAAAAAAACAGATTTTAAGATTAATTAAAGCTTAACTATAAGATTATAATAATAATAAAAAATTTGATTAACTGATAATAAAATAACTACAGATAACCCTAACTGGAAGAAATATTAACAGGGTTTCCAATAAGAATAATAAAGAAGGTGTGGTAAATAGATTAAAAAAAAAAACTTAAGTCAGAACATTTTCACCTGGAGTATAATTGCTAATATTTATTTAAATATAATTCCTTGCTACAATTTCTTGGCAAATATTGATCATGATTATAAGACTTTAAAGTGAAAGCGGCATTACTTTGTAAATTTTTTTCTTCTTATTTTTTTTTTTTCTTCTATAAAATCAAACTAGAATAATCATATACAACTAGCAAAAAGGAAGAATATTGAAAAAAAATCAATAAATTAAATAGAAAATAACAAACAAATATAGAATTTATTTATACTTGTTTGTATGTTTATAGTTATTATGATATTTATACAATACCATACCAAATACAAGCCAATCTATAAGCAATACCCTTTCACAAACCTTATCTAAAATCATAAATCAGAAGGCTATCTAAACTTTAGACTCATTTCGTTTAGTTCTCTGATAAATAACATCTAATTGTACGAATGTTGCTATATATGAGTTCTGTTTGATTTTGAGTAACAAATCAGCCGCACGTTTTTGTGTTAGAAAAAGCTATAAAAAAAGAAGAAAAAAAAACATTTTTTTTTAAATAAATTTATAAACAGTGGTCAGTAACAGAGGTGTAGATAACAAGTTCCATACAAGGGGGGCTTGGTACTTCAAAAAAATATATTCTAATAATTTCTTTCTCTTTGTTTATAATTGTTGGCTTTCAAAACTATGTTTTGTACAAGAATGGCGCCCAACGTGAAACCTGCTTAAAATCAAAATATAATTTACTCTCTTTAGAGCAATACCTATTTAAAAAAGAATATCTCTTTTAAAATGGTCCCAACATTTCACTTTTCTTAGTAACAAATCACCTACACAGAAAAAAATAAAATCGAATTTCAATTAAAATATACGTTAATTCAATTATAAGTTTAATTGATTACGGTGCTAGTAAGGAATTTGTAGTAGGTATTAATTAAAATAATTTGTAGCTATTTAATTGATTTATTTTCAATTAAGATTTAAATTATAGTTATTAAAAATTTAATTTGGGTATTGTATATACACACAGAGAAATAAAGGGGGGAACCAAATTGAAAAGTGTATTTTAATGGCAAAAAACTTATAAATTCCGTTAGTACAACGATATTTGCATTAGATTTCAAAATACTTTGGGTGTTGCACCTAAAATTTAGTTGAATTGACCTAACTTTGGTGTAAAAACTAATGTTGAGTTGTACCAACCGACAGAAGTTCGTAATAACCTAATTTGAGTCGTAGTAACTAAATTTTATTTGGAAAATAGCTAAATTTTTCTCTGTGTAGAATTCCAAACAAATTGCACCCTGTAACAATGCAGAATTAATGAGAGAAAATGTTGTTTTACAGTGACGAACGTGACATTTGAATGTCAATGAAAGCAATTCAAAAATTTAACGTTTTCTTGCCTATATTTACTCGTTTGCATTTTTTTTTTTGAAATTAACTATTGTTGTAACAAATATTTTGATATAGGAGTGTACTTGCATCATCACCCTTGAAGACTTTAATATTTAAGGGAAAATGTTACTGAAATTGAAAAAAGGTGACCAGAAACATAAACGTAACTCTGAAGTCTATGTTATTATCATGGCAACTTAGATATGCTTTGGACTTTTAAATGTATTAAAATTTTTTTTATTAATACAAGTCCAACAAGTAGAATTGCCAACATATTCATAAACTTTTAACTGAAAGTAAGTTTGAAATCAAACAAAAGTTTAATTGAAATTTTATTGACACTTAGTTTTTCTGCGTAATTCCTTGTCTCTTTTAATCTCTCCTAGAAGGGTATTTGGGTTTCCGTTTTCTTACCCTCCTTTATACCTACTCCACTGGCGTTTCCTTAACGAATTATAAATAAATATTATCTCATAATCGTTAACCTAACAAAAGAAATTATTTTTTGCCTTTAACTTTCTTTAAGTAGTTTTTATCACAAAGTTATATATGCCGCTTATTTTTATGATAACCAGGTCTGCAATTTTGTATAATTTTTTTTTTTCCAGTAAAAATTGCTTCCTTTATTTGTTTAAGAATATAAAATTGTTGTGTGATTTTTTCTTTGAAATTATAATAAAACACATTACGTTTGCAATAAAAAACTAAAGCAAATTTTATTGTTGTGTTCAAAATTTTTTATCGTTGCAAAATTGCACTGTTCATTGAAAGGTTTTTTTATTTATCCGCCGGTCAAAGTTTTATTTAAAATTTTTAAAGGGTAAAGTCTCTTTTTAGTTATTAATAAGAATATGACAAATCAAGTGACATACTTATGGCTAAATTGTCCGGCAACCTCGAATATATTTTTAATAGAACTCAATCGTCAGAATAGTAAAGATTTCACTTTCTCCTCAGAAAAATAAAATGTTTGTATTGTTATCTAATTTTTAATTAAAATTTTATCATATTAACACACATAATAACTGTATTTGCCAATCCCAATTACTTGTATTTACAAACAAAATAATTGTGTTTACAAACCGCAATTTGTAAATAAAATTAAATTTATTGTTAGTATGACAAAACATGATTTTACTACAATTTTAGATTTTATTTTTAGAGGTTTAATAAAAATGAACCGCATCACGTCGAAATGAAATTCATGGCAGAGTTGCGATTATCAGCATAATTTTTCTTAATTATTTTTTTCGGATGTCTCGGATTTCCGTTAAAGTTTAAAAATTTATTACCCAAGAAAAAAATGTATATACACGGGTAAAAATTTTACTATGTAGTCTAATAAAATTATATCTCATTTGATAAATTCTCATATATAAGCACATACAAATTGATTCGAAAAATGGATCAGCTACATGTATCTAATTATATCAAATTAGATATAATTTGCTACAAATTTATCCTAGATTTGTCCATACCCGAGTAAAAAAGTTTATATAAAATTATATATGATGAGATATTTTCCGCAAATATAAGAGGATATAATTTGATCCGAAAAATGGTTGTATTAAATTATATTACTTTGGATCTAATTCTATTTAAATAGATACAATTTAATAAAAAACTATCCAATTCTATCCGAGTCTTGTCCTGATATAATCACATCTAATTATATTATATTTGACACAATTAGATATAATTAGATACAAATAGATACATAATAATCCAAATATATTTATATTAAAAGATATTAAGTTACATATATTTGACCTCCATAAATCGGGCTCAAAACACAAAATGTATGATTGAAATTTGTAAATAACTTAAATTTTATTCAAATTTTTGTTTAAAAAGAAAATGTTTGTCAATATTAAAATGGTCCAGTAAAATCCAAATAAAAGGTTGCAGAACAATTTATACTGTATTATAATAGCTTTTAATTGGTCTTATTTTCAATAGGTTCTTTAGTTTCAAACTAGAACAAGTTGCTTTAAATCTGGTTCTAGAACCAGTTATGGAACTGGTTATGTGACAAAACCTTACAAGTTGACCCCCAGGAACCTGTTCTAGAAATGGTTCCATGTAACCGGTGGTAAAAGAAGCTGTTATAGAAGAGGTGCATAGGTAATCTATTTTAAACAATTTTGCTATAGTTTTTGTTATTTGTAATGGAAATCGATTTCGGAAAGTTTTTAACTGTTTTCGCGATTTTTTAATTATATATAGTTACAATGAAACTGACTTACGAAATATTTTCAGTTTTGGATTATATATAAAATTGTCTAAAATGACAGAAGACGTTTTTGATGTTTGTATTATATATAATTATGTATTGGGTTATATCTAATTTCATAAAAATTGAATCCAATTTATCAAGCATGTATTATCATATAAAAAAATCAGAATAGTATTTTTTTATACATGATTGGATGTGCTCCTGAACCAATTGGTCTTTATGCAAAATTCGTCTCAATGATGTCTCCGAAATGTTCAATTGTTGAGAACGACGGTGAATTGATGTTGATGGCGCTTCACGCACACTTTCTGCAACAGCAGCAATATTCTCGGGTGTACGCACTGTTTTGGCTTTTCACGCTTTGGTTTATCGGTGAGGATGCCAGTTTCTTTCACTTTTTTCACAAGATAACGAACATACGGACCATATTCGTTCAGCGGAAGGATACAACTAATTATCTGTCAAATCAGACATGAGCTAAGTGTTACCATTCACGAAATAAGCACTAGTTGAAAAAAAAAACGTTAGATGGCGGACCCTTT
>CM037854.1:198976311-199042810 GCA_021234595.1 Delia radicum
TACCATTCACGAAATAAGCACTAGTTGAAAAAAAAAACGTTAGATGGCGGACCCTTTACATATTGAGACATATGCTATTTTATAAGATCATATATTTTTATATTAAAGACTATATCGTTATATATAATTTTTTTTACTCGGGTATCCGGGACATTAAATTATATCTAATTAGATCTAAAATAATCGGCTTTTATAAAATTTAAGCCGATAGGTATGCTCTTAATAACTTAGTATTTAAGTTTGGAATAAAATTTCTAGTAATTAACAATTTTAAAGATAGAACATTTTTTTTTAAATTAAACAATGAAATGATTGAAAATTATCAAGAACAAATTTAGTGTTTCAAAAATATATAATTAAGTGGTATTGTCTTAAAAATGTACACATTTTTTTATTTGAAATTATATAATAAAGCACTTGCAAATGATTTCGTTATAAATAAGTAGGGTATATGGTAACATAATTTCATATTGAACTTTACCAAATATGTATGGTATAATGATATATAAAATTGCAAGGAAAATATTTGCACATATAGTTTAATAAGACTTAGCATGAGACATATATAATCATATCGATCACTACATATATTTGTATTACTATTATATGGCTTATGTAGTTATATATGGAGTAAGATTTAGGGACATATAATAATAAGAAGTAGCATATAAAAAATCCTCAATATAAATGATCAGATGTATTTGTATATAATGATATTACCCGTAATCTGACTTCATTCAAAGTCAGATATGACTTAATTATATTATATATGGCTAGATATGACTATTTTTACCCGGGTATGGTCTTGTGTTTTTCATCTTAAAATATATTATAGCATGGCATTATATGGTGTCATGCATACATATATATTATTATATGTATGGTAACATATATAATGATATATTTGCATATGTAATTTGTTATGTTGACATGTATGAATATGATATTAGACATATATGCTATATATATTGAAATATGGTAGATATATTGTCATATATCTATACACATTATCATATATAACATAATACGTATCATGTGTAACATAATATGTAATCAGCTATATAATTTAAGATATCTTATATCTGTCTTATAAAAAATATTTTTTGTGGTCTAAGATATGTGTAAATTATATATGCCATTAGATTTAAGCAATCCAATTTTAAATATATAGCATTCGATCACCAAAAATTACCAATTTTTTATCTAAATTAATCCAGTTAGATACTTTCGGGATCTACTCATATTTTACTGGATACCCCAATGTTGCGATAAGTTGGATAATATTAAATATCGATCTATATCAAATTAGATATATTACAGATATATTTTTTTTTTGTTATTGGGACGATTATTAGTTCGTAACTCTTAGATATATTTGTGAAACATTTCACCTTAATCAAATATTTATTTATTCCTCCTATTGTATTGCCATTATTTTTAGCGGCATTACAAATTGAAATTTTGTCAATAAATTTTTTGTTTGCACAAAATTTCATAATTCATTCCATATTCATTTTATGCCACACAACAATATTGTACATATAAATTTAGTCATGGATTGTGATGACTAGGATTTATAGAAAACACAAAACCCCCTTTCCTTTTCTAATGTTTTAACTTTTTGCGTGATAGTTTTCGGAGTTGGAAAGTGTGAATAAGATGGTAGACATAAATGTGGGTGTATCTGAAAAATTACACGACAAGTTTTGTCATGCTCCATTTAGCCGTGTGTGGACAAGAACAGATGTTCTATTTTACATTGAAACGCATATTATGATGATTACTATGAATTTGTATTGTAGATTTTGTATTTTTGACTGCAAAATATCATCAACACAATATATTTCATTTGTTGAATGGATGATTTTGTATGTTTATAAATATATGATATGGTAGAATGTGTGATGCTGATTTGTAGGAAGTTTGATAGTAGAAAAGTTTTTGTTTTGTTCATTTGTTTGATTAGGGTGGTATTAATGGTCATATGTTAGCTAGGATTAGTTTGGCTGTATCAATGTAAATAATTACATTGAAAGAATGTAATTTGATACACATATCGTTAATTTACACGATTAGGGCAGTGAAATAGTAAGAGATGTAATATTTATATAAAGTATCAATTTTAGATTATTGAGGCATAATCTTTTGTATTTTAGTAGAAATATTGATTTTAGTGATCCAACCGTTTCTGATCCAACCGTTAAATCAGTTCAACGTTCTTACGAAGCTGAGATCATGATAGCACGAAGATTCCAGTAAACCTTCTTACACCCCGAAAACGCCAAACATGAAACTAGAAGTTCTCACTGCTATCCTCCTCTTCCATGAGCTACTAGAGAAGTCGTGTGTTATGATTACAATCATACCTGGGAAAATGATAGGAGATCGCTGATGCGAAAATATCTTGTCACTACATAGTCAACGCCACCCGCTAACAGACATAAGATTAGTAGTTCTATTGGTCTTGACTCGGTTGTTCAACTTACAAGCTGCTAGGCGCATACCGAAAACTCGCAAATAATTCAGCTTTACAGTTTCCCGAAATGTGTTCATGCACCAGAACTCATTAGAGCTGAATGTTAAATTGGGTTGCTTTCTCATTCAGGGATGTTCGGTAGTTATGGTATTTGCAATAAATCAGAGAATTTGATCCTAAAGACCTGACCGCAGTCCGACTATTAAAGAAAACGTTGGCTCCTGAACAGTCAACCTTAAAGTAAGTCGCATATCATGTTCACCGGCCCACTTGGCAGTTAAAGCTTGGACTGTCAGTATTAAAGTTGACGCCACGTCGTTTAAAAACGGTGTAACCATATGTCCTGGAATCTCCAGGTCGGTATATGAACAGTGAAATGATTTTCATGAGAAGTTACCGCAGTCGTAAGGATCATCACTCAGACAGGAAATATCGCCACTCAATTCCACACGGAGGCAACACCCGTTACTAAGACAACAGATCGTCAACAAATCAGAAAACAGATCGTCCGGATGAATCTAATCCACCATTGTTGAATGGGTCGCTGAGCTGCCTAGAAAGTCAGTATCAAGTAATAGGCCAAGTAAATCAAAACTGAGTGTTTTCACATCCATTGGGCTATTTAAGATAGTTGCCCTGTAATAAAGACTTCTGACACAGGTAATTTATAAAATTTTAATCACCGAATTGCCAGGTTAGCTTAGGCACACTGACTATCCTGAGAGGTGTTTCCAAAAATTTAAGGCCAATGTAATCCTTCCCCAGTCCCAGTTTTGCTCGGAATGTTAGTGTGAAGTTATATGTCAAGTGAATCTAACTATTTGTTTGCATTCTCCATTGGGATACGTTCATATTCCAGAGTACATGGAAACGAATAATCTCACGCAACCACTCGCTGTCTTTGGGTACTATATCTTTACACTAAACGTTTGCAAGACTCGCGTTAAGCAGTTCTTATTTGCCTGTTATAAAGTCTAAGCAGAAATTTGTAAGCGTCATAGTCCCCATCAGCCTTCGAAACCCTTGTCCTTGTTAGAAAGATTCCCGTGTTTCCACCAGAGGGCCCGTGTTTCCACCAGAGGCTCTTTTTTTGCCCAGGCCTGAAAACTGAAATGATGGAAACTGACTTATATTAAACTTCGTCTGGCCCTCTGTAATTCCTAGAAAGGGACTCTGTCGACTGGGCATTTTCCACATTCCGCTCTGATATTTATGAGAGCCCAGAGATCTTTTACCTTTTGGCTATATTCGTATAAAGACTCAGCTTAAATTTTTGAGATGAACGTAACATCATCAGTTTTCGAACCACCTTATAGAAGGTTACCAATTACGAAAAAAACATTTAGAGATGTATTAAAATCCCTCGTGATTAGATACATAAGATGGTCTATATCGGAAAACTGTCTGAGTCTGAGATGATGAAACTGAGTTAAAAATGCATCTGCGCGTATTGCTATGTTGGACTCACTTTGTTCTTCTGTAATTACTAAGAGGTGCATCCTCTAACTGTGCATTTTACACACCCCATGGGTATCTTACAGGATAGCCCAGATATGTCTCCCCAGAAACGTTTTCAGACTTTTATTTATCTGCCTAAATGTCACCCGTTATAAAGTCTCAGACTTTAATTTATAACGAACCAAATCACCGTCAGTCCTAACCCATCCATTTCTTTAAGAGCTTTATATTTGTCCTACTACATATTTACAGCTCGTTTGTCCTTCAGACTGGTTATCCTCCTTCCAGTTTTCCAAAAGGATAAGAAAGATCAGTAGATGTGTTTGAATTCCCATAATTGGGACGCACAAGAATAGTTTATATCAGCCCTGTTTTAAGGCTGGGATGATGAACTAAGTTAGGGTAAACCTCCAAAACGCCTCTTACATTACAACCCATTATGTCCTCGTGTCATTCCTAGTGTCCTCCGCATACTGGGGAATACTTCCATATCCTATTGAAATACTTAAGATAGGGACACAGTAGATGCCTTAGCGACGTTTCATTTTGCCTCCTCAGAAAACGGTTCTAAGACTCGAATTTAGCTGCCCTAAACTTCCTGGTATAAAAGCTTTAGTTTATAAAGGTGCAATTTATAATCGACGAACCCCAAGGTCGTATTGAAGAGACGCTGGAGGACGTTCTACCCAGTTGGAGCTCGGTTGGTCCAGTAGCAAGCTTTTTTCTTCACCCAGACTTCCTAGTAGGATAAGAAACATAAGAAGATGCTTTGGAAACCGCAGTGATCTCAGTCACTTTACGATGGAACTGAGTTGGGCAAAATTTCAGTTTATGGGGGACACCCCTGGAAAAAAAAAATGCCACGCCCCCTTAAATGACCCCAGGAGTGCGAAAATCATAATGAATAAGGGGGGCTCACGCCCCTTATGGGCGTGGCAGTCGAAAAACGACCCGGCCCACCTACGTAGACATATGGGTATCAAATGAAAGCTATGTCTTCAACGATTCCAAAAATAGCCGTAGTTGATAGTAGCCGATATTGGCCATTTGGCAAAATTTGGGGTGGGGGAAATTTTTTTTTTTCCTTTTTTTTTTGCTTATATTTTGTTAAATCAAACAAAAATGAGCATTTTGTGCGAAAAGATTACTATTGATAGCGTTACCACCCAGGGATTACCGCGTGGAGGTCATAGTAAATCAATCCCCTTGGAGAAGCATGAGAACTCACGTAAAGTTGTGAGTTTCCTCCACGCTTCTCACGGCCAAGATGCCATCTGCATCTAGTCGTCTTCATCCTCATCTTCACTGTCTTCAGACTCATCTACAATCTCTGGTTATACTGGCTTCGCTTAGTAAAGTTTTTCTGCGTGACCGGCCTACGGCCGGGCTTAGGGGTTTTTAACTCCAGTATGTCTTAATTCTAGACGGCGGGGATCTCGAGTCTCGGCCCTCTGGCCGAGCTAAAAAGAAATAAACAAAAAAAAGTCCTTCCCCCATTTTATAAAAATTAACATATCTTTCTCAAATTCTGGACGATCTGGCAACTACGGGTATTTTGGAATCGTGAAGACATTTCCTTGATACCAATATTGCCTAAGTAGGTGGCATGGGTCGTTTATTCACCCCCCGCCCCTATTTAACAAAAATGGCCGTATCGGCTGCAAAACCACCGCCCGATCCTGGCTACTATGGCTAGTTTTGGAATCGTGAAGACATGAGCTTTTCATTTGATACCCATATTGTCTACGTAGGTGGGCCGGGTCGTTTTTCGACTGCCACGCCCATAGGGGGCGTGAGCCCCCTTATTCATTATGATTTTCGTAGCTCCTGGGAACATTCTGAAGGGGATGGCATATTCAGATTTTTTCTCTAGGGGTGTCCCCCATAAACTGAAATTCAGCCCTGAGTTGAATAGGCCTCTAAAAGTCCTCTTCTACGGTTTCCCTACAAATTTCAGGAAGAGCCTCCGTCGAATCATTTTCATCTAGCAAAAAACATATTTAACAAATGGTCAGACAATGAGTGCTCTTAGGACACTATCCAACCTTAAATTTTCATGACGGAGTATCTGATAATTTACTAAACTTATGTTTCTTTCAATTGTAACATGGTACATGAGATGAATTCGAAAGGAGTATTTCTCTCTCTAACTATAATAAATTTATCTTTCTAATAAAACATGGTATATGACTTTCGCACTGTATATTGAAATCTTTCGACTGCAATAACATATTTCACTTTAAGTAGACTGCTATTTTGATACTCACTTCTGTACTTTGTACTCATGTATATTTTTTTTTTTAATTACACATATGAAAATCATGGTGTAAATGTAGGATAGGATGATGATTACAATCTTATTTCTTAAAAAAACAGGTGGATATCTAAATAAAAAGGGGTGTTATTTGAATGGGTGGTAAACGACATTAGCTGTATTACATGATTAATGATTTCATGGTCAATATTATTGCAATAACAATTTTAATTATTATTGAATTTCAAAAAAAAAAAATCTAAAAATAAATTTTGTCGATGATTTATTAACTAAAAAATTTATTTTCACTTTTTTCTACTTTTAGATGAATTGGCTTTTAGCATTAATCGTCTAGTAAAGACTGAACATTTACAAGCTCATACAGCAGCCGTAGCAGCTGCTGCAGCGGCGGCAGCTGCTGTGGCAGCCTCGGCAAATCATGGTCCTACAGCAGCCACAAAGCTTCTAATGGAAGAGACCAATAACAATAGTATATCAATGTTAAGTAAAAATCATATACTACAGTGGAAATTGGAAAATAATGGAGGACTACATCATCCTCTTAATGCCTTAGAAGCGGAGAGATTATATGAACGGGCTTCACGTTCCAGATCTCGTAGTCTATCACGTTCTTCCTCTTCACAAATTGATTTAGATGATGATAGTAATTGTCATAGATCATTGCAATCAAGATCTAGATCACGTTCTAGTTCAGTGGAATTAGAAGTCGATTCCCCGCCAGCTTCCCCCATACCACGAAGACATACTTCACGTCCCTCTAGTGTTAATAATAACCACAATGATTTGTTAACTCATAGTAGAACTAGTCCTAAAAAGTCTGAAAATGTTTTCGGTATCAGCCTTATTGAGAAAAGACGATCCTCATAAGTCGGCTGGTTTATACATCATCCTAACATCGGATCCGTTTGAGGCTTTAAAGACAAGCTTATCCCGGAAATTATGAAACCAGCCATGTTTCAGAGACCATTTTTATCGCCTGCCTTTCCATGTTTTGCTGCATTTGCTTTTCATCAGGGTCAACAGCAACAAACTGGTCTATCTTCAAAGTAGTGGCTTTATTTGTAACAACCTAAAAAAATCCTCTTATTTTGTCTCTTTGCCTGCTGTTGCATGTCTATTTATTAAAATATGTCTGGCTTTTTACAAGAACATAGAATTTTAATTACATTATAATAAAAACCCTTTTATGTTTTGCTTCTGTTTTTTTTTTTTGTGAATCCCTCTCCTCTAGTTATCATCCCGCCTCACAAGAAGATCTCTTTAGATTACGTAATTTAATGGTGCCTCTACAAGCCGGCCAAAATGGTTCAGCACCGAATGGTACGGCATCAGCGGGCTGGTGGTCATGGTGCTAATGGCTTACCGCCAAATTCTCAGTTGGGCCTGCCACATCCCTCCCATTTACATTTTCATCATATGGCCGCTAAATGGTCTGGTTTGCCACAATTTAGTGACCTGTATTCATGCATGAAATGCGAAAAGATGTTCTCTACCCCGCTGGCCTTGAGGTACATTCCAGGCGTACCCATCATGGCAAAAAACCATATGCTTGTGAATTGTGCAATAAGACCTTTGGTCATGAAGTTAGTTTAAGTCAACATAGGTTTGTACAAAAAAAAAACTTCTCTTTGGATACAATATTTAAATATTTGCTTTGTGTATGTGGTTTTTAGCATATTTAATTATACATATTAAAATAATAAGGGTATTCACCGCGTTCAAATATAATAAGAAAAATTTAAAGAACATATTAATCAAGAATTGTTCTTATATAATCCTTTATATTGAATGAAACATATTTTCTGTAATTGCTTGATTTGTGAATACCCTTACTATTTCATTTTGTTTTAAATGCAACTTTTTGTTGTTTACTCCTCTTGTAGTCATGTAATTATAATTAGTCTTTCTTTTCATTTCTTTTTCCCTTTTAAATTGTAGGGCTGTTCATAATGTGGAAAAAGTTTTTGAATGCAAACAATGTGGCAAACGTTTTAAACGTTCCAGCACATTGTCAACGCACCTTTTAATACATAGTGATACTCGACCATTCCCTGCAGTTATTGTGGCAAAACGTTTCACATCAGAAGAGTGATATGAAGAAACATACTTATATACATACAGGTAAGGATTTAGTTTTTGTCTAATAAGCTTAATTAAATGTCGGCATAATAAGGTAATATGGGAATGGAAAATATACCGGGTATGGAATAAGGAGTGAGATGGAAAAAACAACGACATGCATTTTCACTTCCAACTGTTTTCTTTGGATAGTAATGATCTGTTACACAGATGGTCCCGGGTTCGATTTCCAGTGACGACAACATCAATTTACAAAAATAATACAAAAATGTTACCATACAAATGTCAGGCATACCATCTCGCGCATTACAGTGTGCCATGTGTGAAGCACTTTATCTTTTCCCTCCTTTCATCACTTCCAATAACTCCTTTCCAAAGAGAGCAACACATTAATAAAATATAAAGAATTTCCTAAAATAACTGCTTTTTATACGACACTGAACTTTTTTATGGGTGCACAATATTTAAACCGATCGGGGCATTAATTTGCTTACAAATAGAATCCGAACGAAAAAGTCAATAATAGAAGTTTTTACAAGGAATATATAGACTAGGAGGTACAATCATGTGCAACAGATAGTTCTTCTGCAGGTAAACAATCGTTTTGCGAACGCAAACGGTGCGAAAAAAAATGTGAACACAGTGAATGCGGGAAATCGTAATAGCACAAAAATTTCGTATAGACACAATCAAACATTAAAAGCATAACAAACATTACAGTATAATCAGAAATCACAGAATACGGTTAATTACAAAAAACTGCTGCAGTCTGATGCCACTGAAAATTTACAGTGTTCACATCAAAAAAACTCCGTACATATAGCAAAAAAGTTAGTTGAGTCAGCAAAAGTTTTGCTGGGAGGATGCTTTGCAGAAAAATTGCTAATATAATGCAAATGTATTGCAAATGTCAGCTCACTGATTTTTAGCAAAAAATTAATAAATTCGGCAAATAGTTTTACTTTTACTTAGTTCAAAGCAAATGAAAATCAACTCGCCTCGCTGAAATCAACAAAAATTTTTGCTGGAGCTAAGTAGATTGAGTTAAAACTAAAAACAAGTTGTATAAAAATTTTTACAAGTTTGATGTAATTTTTATTAAAAATAAAAATTAGGTTTTTTCGACCTTTAATTGTGCAATGAACTTGAATAATTTTCAATTTTCCTCGAACTTGAATAATTTTCATTATAAAATTTTTACTTTAGTTTATTTATTTTGCTGAAATTAAAATCTGAATTTTGCTGAAATTTAAAATCAAAAACACCAAAATAAAAAAAACACAAAATTAGATACTATCGCCAAAAATTTACAGAATTTAAAATAATCGCAAAATTAAAAAAAATTTGAAAACGAATTTTTAAAAATCGATAACATTTTCGAAATTTCCTAATTATAAAAAATTTGCCAAGTGAAAAAAAAATCCAAAAATAAAAAAATATCGCATAACTAAACCAAGCGCTAAAATTAAAAAAATCACCTAAATACAATTTAAATCATCCATATTTCGAAAACATTTTTGCCTTTTTTAATTTCAGCGTTTTTTTTTAAATTGCGGATTTCTTAAAAATTGTAGGGATTTTTTAAATTTAATAAATATTTTATAAATAGTTTTTTAGTTTAGTTTTTTTAATTTTTGCGATTTAATTCCATTAAGGTGATTGTTTTAATTTTAGCTTTTTTGGTGATAGTTATAAATTATTGGTGATTTTTTTTTTTAAATTTTGCTACAAAACTGAAATTTTGAGTGCACCAAATTCAATTTCAATTAAAAATTTAATAGATATTATTGATCTTTAAATTAAAAGTGAAAGTTTAATTAAAAATATATAAACAATATTTTTTCCTGTCTCTGATTTTAATATCAATAATCATAATAATAATGGCTTGCGTTGAGTTATTCAAAGCGACATTCTTATATTAGCATGGATTTATTGAACTTTTTAGATGAATTTCGCTTATAGGGAGAGACTAACCGATGGCTTCACTCCGACCGAAAAGAAATTCGGATATGTGATAGAGGGAAAGAAAAATCAAGTCTGGGTGGATTAAAAGTTGGGTAAAAACAACAGCGATTTTCATTTTATTTTATTTCGTATTATCGCAAAATAAATCACAGAGAATGGTGGTACCAAACGAAAGGAAAGACGCGTGCACAGGTACTCGTAAGTAAACTTCTTCAAAAAACTTCCAACTATTTAATTTATTAAATAAAAAGTATTGAGATTGACATTAAAATTTGCGGATTGCAATTGTAGTCGTCTGAGCTTTTTCCGATATTGGTAGTTATTCACCTTTCATACGACTTCGCAAAGAGCTCGTTTCACCTTTTTATTCAAAATATTTCAATGAATGGCAACTCTAACGTACTACATGGGCAATATGAGTAGCGCAATGTTTGTTTTATCGAGTACTTCAACGTACAAATTAATCTGAATTATTTCCATACAAAATTATAACCATGTTGGACCCCAAAGAAAAAAAATGTCCAACTTATTTTTTTCACTTCTATCATACACTGAAAAATGTTTGACAGTAGAAACTACAGAAAATTACAGTTAAAAATACTAGAAATGCAGTTAATAAGGCGACAAAGGTAATAGACTTTAAAATCACTAAAATTTTGTCATTTTTTGACAAAAAATTGCATAATTTTAAAAAACTACTGTTTTTTAATATCTAGTTATTTTTTTTTGGTATTTTAAAAATAGTTTTGTATAAAAAAAAATTTTTGTTTCTTTCAATAGCAATAAACATTTTTTGTGACGTTTTTATGCATTGAAACTACAATGAAATGTTTCTAATTACACAGCGCTACAAATTTACAACTAAAAATAGAAAACAAAGGTACCGACCATTAGGTTAGGTTGAGCTGGGCCGGTCAAAGACCCCGCATAGACCATTAGGTCCCTAGCGTTACCAGATAAGAAACGATACCCCCACGTTAGGTCAGGTCGTCAGTGATCGTAGCCAGAGTTCCCCACAACCCTCTTAGCAAATGACAGAAGTCTCAAGATTCCGATTTCTGAGATTTCTCCCAGATCTCGGAATAGGTGGTCCCCTAAACATTTCGCCCTGGAGCGTGCAAGAAGCCGGACAGTGGCACATTAGGTGCTCCACTGTCTCTCATCGTGGATTCTACATCCCTTTTCAGAGACCGAAGTGGCACGCGAACATCCAATGCCATTTCAACTGGCAAATGGACTCCCCGTTTAGACAGTTCATCCGCAACCTCATTCCCTTCAATACCCCGGTGCCCACGAGCCCAATAGATGTGGACTCTCCTTCCGGCCCAAGTCTCCCTAGAGAGTTCTTGCACTCTTGGACAATCGAAGAGTAGGTCAAGTTGGCGGCGATAGCCTTGATAGCCGCCTGACTATTAATAAAGAAATTAACGTACTGCCCTCCATTTCAGAAACAAGAGCAAGGTCAGCAGCCATTTTGGCCGCCATAACTTCCGCCTGAAAGACGCTGCAGTAATCGGGAAGTTTATATGACTCCTCGATACCCAGCTCTCGACAGAAAACCCGCTGCCCCGACCCCCTCCCCCATCTTTGAACCATCAGTGAAGAAGTTGAAGGTTCTGTGGTCAGGACGAAGGCCCGCCAACCAGCCGTATTCATTCAGGGTAACACGCAAGCCAGTGGTGAAGCCAATTTTCGGGATGGTGTAGTCACTGCTACAGATCCTATCCTCAATGATCTTCCCGTGACCATAAGGTCTCGTCGTAAATCACCCCGTAGCACAAAGGCGAACGGCGGATTTCCTGGCGGCGCCCTCTGCCACTAGATTAATCGGTTGTAGATTTAGGATTACATCCAGTGCCGCGGTAGGCGTGCTGCGAAGTGCGCCTGTTATACAAAGTTCAGCGAGTCTCTGCGCGCTCTCAAGCCGCCTACAGTAAGACATTTTCTCTAACGCTTTCCACCAAACAAGTACTCCATAGAGTAAAATTGGCCTAGCCACTGCCGTGTAAACCCAGTGCATGAGTTTGGGAGATAGACCCCAAGTCTTGCCTAACATTCGCTTACATGCATAGAGCGCATTTGTAGTCTTTTTAACTCTCTCCTCTACATTGAGTTTCCACGACAGCTTGCTGTCCAATATGACCCCCAGGTACTTTGTGTGGTCCTTCAAAACAAGATTGGTACCCCCTAGCCTAGGTGTGGTCCACGGGACCACCTTGGTCTTATGAGTGAAAAGTACCAAATCCGTCTTCTCTGGACTTACGCCCAGTCCCACTTTGGTCGCCCACCTGTTAATGATCCCAAGTGTAGTCTCCATCACAGAACTGACGACATCCAGGTATTTGCAAGTGACAATGACGGCTACATCGTCTGCATACACAGTCGTTGAAGCCGCATCGCACTTAAGCTCCTCGAGAAGTCCGTTAACAACAAGTGTCCACAACAAAGAGGAGAGAACTCCTCCTTGGGGAGTAGGGGTACCGACCATTGATCCGAAATGTTTTGGCCGCTCTGATTTTGATGGGCCAGATTTTTCGCAAAATTGAATTACAATTTTGCACGTTTTAACAAAGTTTTTTTCTCTTAATTTTTTTTGTGGTAAATACTTTCAACAACATTTGGGTACCAAATTTGTTTAACAAATATGCAGCATTAACAAGTAAATCCATGGTTTTTCTCAGATTTTACTATATTTTACTATTTTTACTCAATTTAATATCCCATTTCGCTAAGGATCAAAGCGTTTTTGTGCATAAGGAAATAGAAAAATCTCAACAATTATTTCGTGTAAAGAAGAAAAAAGAAGGTGCGCTTAATGTGAAAAACGAGAAATGTGCCTAAAATTTATATGAGCTCATAGCGAACAATAATGACCTTTGAGTTATTCTCTTAGTATAATATGTAAACAGCTTAAAAAACTACGCGTACCAAAATTCAACAAAAAATTTAAATATTTGCGAAGTTAGTTTAACAAAAACCTTCATTTCATGAATGTCTATAAAAATGAGAATTTGACTGTTATATTAAAAGTGTTCACATATCTATATGAGTTTTAAAACAAAATTTCAAATATTTTGTAGACATTCACTGTAATGAAAAGTTTTGTTAAACTAACTTTCGCAAATATTGCGAAGATGTACTAAAAGATATAACTTAAAAAAAGTATATTTATTGTCTGATAATGCTTAAAGTATATTAATAGATACTTCATGGCAACATTACTGAAATATCATTTAAGAGCAACATGTAATGATTGTATGATCCTTATGATAATGAATGTGATCCTAGCCGATCATTCCCAATCAAATAATAATGCTCTTGAACCATATTTTTTTTTCTGTGTGCAGAATGTTGTCAAATACAAAAACCTGTTAAAGCAGAATTTGAAAGGCATTAATGTTCTATGTTAAAGTTCTATAAAGAAATGTTGAATTCCATTTATAACCAAACGTCCTTTAAGAATTTCTTTAAATTATGTGTTCTTAAAAAATCGATTTTCCTACAACTTTAATATGCTCCTTTACACGTTGCTAAACATTTAAACTAAACAAACACATCGAAAAAAAGAAAAATCTTAACAAATCCAATTTAAAAATACATTAAATCCCTGATATGTTAAATCAGGATCTGCTGCTACAGCAAAAGCAGATATAAAAAGGAAAATGAGGGAAAAAAAAAACACACACACAAATTTAATAAATGGAAAATCAGCACAACACTAATGCTGAAACGTCATAAACTTCAACATCTACAGCTTGAAAATACTATATTGTACATACAAACGACTTAACATAAATTCCATAAAAATCCTATTTAGTGTTGATGACAAAACGGGGAAAAAAGATGGAGGTAATACGATAATAAAAACTACCCTAAATATCTAAGCCCCCACTTGTAACCGCCACTTCTAACCCCCATCTGAAAAAACTTTCTTTATTAAACAGAAAAAAATATCTCATGAAACTTCAAGTAAAGAGAGAGTAATTGTCAATATACAAAATTCGAATGCACGTGCACCACCATGTTTTATGTATTTCACACTTTTATAAATCACTAATACTATGATAAAGCTTTTTGCAGTTTTCGAGAAAAAAAAAAAGAGTAGCGCATTGGAAAATTATGGAAACATGTCAAACAAACACTGTACTCACTGTAAGAGAAACAATAAAAATTCTATTGAAATTGAATCGAGATAAGAATGGAAAGGTACAAGTGAGCATAAAATAACAAACACAAACACACTTGTTTTAAGTGATACTCTGGGAATGATATGAATAAAAGCGTTGTTGTGGAGTATGCATGTGTGTGTGTTTATTGTGTACAAAGATGGAAACAAAAATCACAGACAACCAATGAAAAATTTAGTCAAGGCAACTTGATTTTATAAGCTTTACCCTCGCATATATATATTGTTGCAAACTTATGCACACACACACAATGATACTTCTAACAATTCGCAATTGTAGTGGTGGTTAAACAAACTTTAAGTAATAGTAATAAACCCCTCTTTCCACTCTACTAATTCCGTTTCCCTTTCTCATGTTTCATACTTTGTGGAGTATTTTTTTTTTTTTGATTAAATTTAGGATATGAGAGGAAATGGCTGATTTCGTTAGTTTCCAAAATGGCAACACATATAGAAAAATCGGAAACAAATCTGTGTTTCACGTTGACTTGCCATATTTTGTAGCATTGTATGTGTATGTTTTATAAATGAGTGGGTCATGTGTCTGTTTTGTATGTATTAGTGGAAGAATGTTAACTGAATTTGGATTTAGCTGGCATACGGTTTCATGTTTTTCTAGTTAGAAACCTTTTTCTTCCTTTTCATATTGTGTTTATTTTACGTTTTCGTTCATTCTGTTACAAAATCAGCGCCTTAATGTCTTCTAGACATTTTTATCGTTTTTGTCTTCGATTTTCAAGAATTTTAACTACACATTTTTTTATTTTTTTTAGTTTATATTTACGTTGTTTGTATATGTATGCATGTTATTGTATACAAATTTAAAGCTTTATGCTTAAAAACATTCAACCAACATCATTAATTTTATGTCCGTTTCCGTTTTCTTTATCATATTTTTTTTTTCAGTTTTGAGATTTATTTCACTGTTTATGGCCATGATTTTATAATACAAATATTTATATATTATGAATGACGTGGGTAGAGGAAGGGTGTTAAGGGACTATTTAATCTTCGAAAAAATTGGATGAAATTTTCGTATATGGCATGACATCAAAAAAATGAATAAAGTTCTGACCACAAATTCTATATATTTCTGGCATCCTAATTTAAATGGCGTACTTTATTTTTCGAGTTTCGCAAAATGACTTGAAGTTTAAAAAACATATTGATGATGTTTTTTAAATACAAAAATGGATTTCTGTTGTAACCTAAGGACAAGACCAGTAGTAAAATGTATGGTACATATTTAATTTCCAAAGCCTTAAATTAAACTCGCTATTTAGCGAATTCTATCGCTAAATAATGAATCGAGCTAATTAAATATTCACGCAGTGGAAAGAGTCATTGAAGAGGAGTTATATTAATAAGAAAAAAGTTTAGTTTTTCAAAGTGTTTTTAATGAAAAATTTGGGATTTGTCAAAAATTTTACATGGCAGCATAGCTTTCCTGGACGACCCCGTGGTCCAGATTTAAATATGATATATAAATACATTTCATAAAGCTATGCTGCCATAAAACTTTGTTGACTAATCGCATATTTTTTATATGAAAAAACCATATTAAAATAATTGTTTCATTGCTGAAATACCTCCTTCTAAGTTTTACATGGCAGCATAGCTCTGCTGGACGACCCCGTGGTCTAGGTTTTAGTATGATATATAATATTTTTCGACAAGCTATGCTGAAATAAATTTTTTTTTTGACAAATCGCACATTTTGTATATGTTTAAACAACGAAAATTTTCGTAAAATATGCAAAACTTCGTTATTTTACGAAATTTTTTGTTAACTTGACATGTTTTTTTTTATTTATTTCTATACATTGATTATTATGAGTGTAGTTTAGCGATGAAATTCGCTTAAACCGTACAAATTTGAAAAAACCACTTCATTACGGGTTTAATCTTAAGTCTTACACTCACAAGAACTTTTCCATAAAAGTTCAAACAGTTATTTAAAAATTTAATCGGTAAAGTTGTTTCAATGAAATATACAGTTAATTTACCAAAGAAATGTATTTTTTTTAACTTTCTGTCTGTTATTCAATAACGAAAAAAACGGACTTTCGGTAATAGTTAAAATATTCAGTTAAAATTTTCTATTTAAAACCAAAAGTTGCTTTTATGGATTTTGTCAATTACTTTTTCAACAGTTGAAAATAAATTAAAAAGTACAATTTTTTTGAATGAAAAGTAAGTAGTTCTTTTTTTAACTGATTTTCAGTTAATTTAATGTGTGTATTCAGCAGTCTTTACGGACAAATATTGTGAGTGTATGAATAAAATATGTTCTTCAAATAAGAATACAGTGGTTTTCTTTACATTTCAACAGAAAAGTAGTCAGATTGATTGCATCTTATAAACATGAGAGCATTATCTGCATGATATCAATGAATTATTGCATTAGATCTATGAAGTGTCGGTGGAATTCTTCCATGGTAAATTTTCATAATATTAATGCATTAAATTTAATAAACATTTTCATTTTATTTATTAAAAATTTCATACGATTAATTGAAAAGTTTCATTAAAAGTAGTTTCATTAAAGTAGTTTCATTAAAACTAAAAAGGATTTTTTTATAAAGTTTAACAAATTTTTTCATTTACATTGTGAAGAAATCTTCATTGGTTTAGTAAAAAAATTTCTTCAAAGCTCCTCCAAGAAATTCTCTCTGTGTACGAAAAAAACTGCATTTGCATGTGCTAAACTTTAAAGTATTTAGCCAGAAATTTCCGATGTTCAGAAAAATCAAGCACTGGTAAAGCACTTTATTTTTAGTTCCATTGGCAGAAATTCATATTAAAGAATTTGTTTTTGTAATTATCAATATATATTATATCATAGTCTGTAAGGAATTATTCCATAGACTTTTAACTAATAAATAAATAAAAGCCCTTATTTATAACGTTTTTCCAACGTTGGCAAATGTGCTTTGCCAGTATTTGATTTATAAAATTAACAAACGTAAAAGCCGTAAACCAAACCATTTCTTTTTTTGAAAAAGAAATGTAAATTATAAAACAGTCATTTGATGTGGTTTGTTTTTTTTAAATGAACTACAAGGTTAGTAAAAAATTTAATTTGTTCTTCAAATGACTGGCATTTACATTAAAAGTGAAGAAAGTGTATTACAACCAAAACAACTACATATTTTTAAAGCAGACATTCCCTGAGTGTGGTACCAACTTATAAATTCAGTTAGTACAACGATATTTACATTAGATTTCTAAATATTTTGGGTGTTACAACTAAATTCTGTTGAATTAGCCGAACTTTCTTGTGAAAACTAATGTCAAGTTGTGTCAACTGTCTGAAATTCGTAATAACATAATTTGAGTCGTAGTATCCGAATTTCAGTTGGCAAATAGCTACATTTTCTTCTGTGTGTACGTAAACTTTTATAGATCGCTTTTGTAGACTAGTTTTGGCTAATATCGCCTAAAATAGACAACAAAACTATTTTGTTAGAAGAACATATTGTTTATTTTTCGTGCCAAACAAGTGGTATAAATTTCATTGCAAAAAAAAAAGCTTAGGCGTTTTTAAGGGTCAAAAAAAAATTAAATTAAAAATGTGTTTAAAAAAATATTGCACATTAGACCAAAATCTAATTTTTTTTTTTTTTTAAAGATAAGCAATACTCAGGAAATTCTTCCTATTTATTAATGTGTTGCTTTCTTTGGAAAGGGGATAGTGGAGAGATGAAAGGTGGTGAAAGATGAAGTTCTTCAAACATGGCAACACTGTAATTGCGCGAGATGGTATGTCTGAGAACAGTTGTTGCTAGCCACCTGATGGAGAGTTGGCGAACTTATTGAAGCATTTTGTTTCATAGCTTTACATCGGTGCGGTTAAGCGCTATGGAAACACCGAAGGTGGGCGCAGCGAAACATATAAGTGATAGAAACCGCTTACATATTATTTTTCTAAATTGAAGTTGTCGTCACCGGGAATCGAACCCGGGACCATCTGTGTAACAGTCCAACGCACTAACCATTACACCACAACGCCCACTAATTTTTTCTTAAGTAAAAATAGTTAAAAATGGCAAATTAACAAACAGGCTTATGATTTTAAACAATATTCCTTTAAATTCCATAACTATTCTCAAACATATTTTTCTTTTTTTTTTTGTTATTCAAAACCTTTATTTAAGAATTTCTTAGGGATGCATAATTTTAAATTTAACAAATTTTCGCAATACAAATCGATATTTCTAAACCAAAAGAACAACAATTTTATTTTAAAGTACTATGTAAACATACAAACACATTAAAATTCTCATGCAATCAACATTTGGGTAAAAATACATACTTTTACATACACACATATTACTACAACAACAGTATCCTTACTAACAATTTGAATCCATGCTTTAAACTAAACAGATTTCAATGATTTTTAGCCATGATACAGATTTTGCTTGTTGTACTCATACTTATTTACGGAAAGAAACGAACGAACAAGTGAATAGTTAGAGTCAAATAAAAGGGTTTATGTATGTATGTACTACGTATACAAACTGAATGGAAACAACAAAGAATGTTGAAATTTTTATAACATATGAATGTATATAAGAATATGTATGTTTGTTAAAGTATATAATGTACAACAACAATACTAAAACAAATAAATGACACAAAAAAAAATTAAGCAAAAAATCAGTTTTGAAACAAAGAACAAAAAAATTGAAATCATTGGATGTAGAATCAGTGGGTCTCTATACACCTCAGTCTCTCTCAATCTTCGCTCTTTTTATTTGCAAATGAAAACATGTTGCAGTTATTTAAAAGTTTAAATTAATTTTTATGATGTTATTGGGGAATAATTTAATACAATTTTTATTGATTTCAAATATTAACGATAAAATCAGAGAGATAAAATTAAAATGTATTACATTTTAATTGAAAACAACAAAATATAAGCAAAATAAAAGTGACTGTTTTAAGCAACAATTTTTTATCAACATGTTGCACATATATTTTAGTGTAAAAATAAATGTTTTCATATGCTTGTCCAAGTTCGGCAATTTTTTGCTGAGAGGAGTAGGAAGTGTAGTCTTTCTATTTGTATATACTCTTTTGTTAGAATTGACTATGTTTAACTCCCCTTGTCCTACATACTCTCGTATTGTACTAAATGTATAATCATTATCATTATTATCTATATGTATGTGTATATGTGTGTGTGTGTGTGTTTAACTTCTATACATATCTACTTTTTGTATCGTTAAAAAACGACGGAACAAAGTTGAATTGAGTACATAATGATATTGCAGGGACGTGATTGTTAAAACATTCGACCATTGGGATGTGCTTTGATTCACTAACAGATTTTCCAAAGAACGGATTCATATTGTGTATGTGTGTGTGTTTAAATGATTCTACCAGTTTAATTGGGAGGCTAGAGAATGGGTGTTTGTATGGAAGTGTTACTCATACTACAATAATTACTATAAATATTTATTCCTCTGTAGTGTTCGTGTAGAAACAAGTGCAAGTTAAAAGCATTTTTAACAACAGACACATTTCAAAGCAGAGAAAATGTAATAAAACGCACTATGCTCCTAACTTAAATAAAGAAAACTAAAGATGCCAGATTAGTAGATTTTGATATAACAAAAATGTAATATAAACTTTAAAATATGGGTTATAGGGCAACCAAAAAACAGCTCTAATAACAATGTTTTAATCCTCTAACTGGCAGGCTATAAATGTTCCAGATGAGTCATTTATAATAAGATAGAAAACAAAATTTACAAAATAATTTTTGAATTCATTTTTTGTGTGCAGTACACGGTTCGGAAGCGAGAAAGTGTTTAAGCTAAAATTTTGACAAAATAAATATTGTGAAATAAACACAATTTTTAAAAAAATTAAAACATATTTATGTTAACTAAAACCGTTGATAACAAAAACAAAGTAAGATTGAAGCTTAAAAAAAATTTTAGTTTTGTCCAAGGACATACAGGATTCTCATAGGATGCCTCTAAAGGACATCGTCTTAACTTTGGAAAGTATAAATGAATTTTTATGAAATTTTGCATAAAGCCTTTAAGTTTGATCAATATATATTGAAGATAAGGTGCTTTTTCGCTCAATTTCGCGTTTTTCGAGAAACGAAAATCGCCAAATCTTGTTAATTAAATGCACAAAACTGTAATTTTTGTGTCTGTATTTATATCTTGGAAAGAGAAATAATTTACGCCCAAACTTATTCGTTTTTATTGATTAGTTTCTGAGATTCCCTCTAAACCTATATCGGCCCATATCCCCTAAAGTATGCAACAAAAAACAAATTTTGTAAAGAACATATTGTTTATTTTTCGTGCCGAACAAAGCTTAGGCCGGTTTGAGGATTAATCGCTTAAAAAAAAGCTCCAAACATAGTAAAATAAGCCATTTAAATATAAAAATAATAAGCCGTAAAATTAAAAAAATTAACCGTTAAATTTCATAACTTTTGATATGAAACTTCTTCATATTTAAGAAACATTTCATGAATATAAAGAAGCTTGTCATCAAATTGAACTTTTTTTCAGTTTCATCATATATATGAAGGGTAACATTTATGAAGTGTTACAGCTATACGTACGAGGGATAGAAAGTTCATGCATATTATTTTTTTAATTTGATGTTAACGCCGTGAATCGAACCCGGGACCATCTGTGTTACAGTCCAACGCACTAACCGTTACAGCTTTTTCTTTGAGTACATATACCAACAGAGAATTTTCACTTCCCATGACATTCGCAGCATAAAACCGAACTAGCGCAACAAATGAAAACATTTATTTTCTACTAAAAAAATCATTGCACGCATTTTTATTTCTCGTTTATTTTGCAATTTTCTATTAAAAATAAATTGTTTTTTAATTTTATTTTGCAGATTTTATCGTTAATATTTAAAATAATTAAAAATTTTATTAAAATTTTATTAACAAACTTGAATACAATTGATTAAAACATTGAATTTTCTACAAAATAGAGAACACGTTGAGCGAGACAGAGATAAATAGAGACCCCTGCTGTAATTGTGTAAATCATAAATGCTATGGCCCTTTCGTATTCTAATTTTGTTTGGAATTATTGATAAATGTTGGGAATATTATATCAAATTTATAATATCTGGCAACATTATCAAAATCTACAAACACTAACACAGACATATTCTATCGTGTTAGAGATTTTTTTTTTCAAAATTTTAGTTTATATTTTTGTGTGTTGTTGCTGAGTGCTGTTGATGCTGCTTCTGCTTCTGCTTCATCTATAACTTATTTTCTAAGCACGTTCATATTGTAACGGCCCAGATAACGTCACGTACTAAAGCACAGATTATATGAAGGGAGTCATCTTTCCATATCCACAAAAAAAGTTTTTATATTTGTTTTGGTTTCTTTCGAATATTGTTTGCTATTATATTTTTTCAAGATGAAGCTAAAGCAAAGTTTTATTATTTATCACAATCTGGTAAATAGTAAATATAAAGTGTACCGACCAACCCTTCTCTCAAGGCGTTGTCTTACATATTCAACGCTAGTTTTTCTTGTTCATTTTCCTCGTCTTGGTTTTTTATGACTTTTACAAGAAAGAAAATTCCTTTAAATCTTTGCTTTTTACTCAAATTGTTTATGCTTTTTTTTGCTTGGTTTTTTTTAGTATTTTTTTAAAGTTTATTTATTATATGATTTCAGTTTTATTTTTTACATGTTTGGCATTTCTTTAAGATGTAAAGGTACATTATTATTAAGTATGAGTGGGAAATGTTTGTTTTATAGATTGCTTTTAGTTGTTATTTTGATTTTGTGTAAAGATTTTTTAAAGATTTGTATTTGAAATGTTTATTAAACGAAGGTAAAAAATCAATGGTCTGAGAAAATGATAAAAAAAAATGTATATGCAGGAATAAGACTTTTGGTTAAAATTTTTAATAGGAGTTTGGGATTTTTATTTATTTCAATAAATATGTTGCTAGCAATATGTTGACAAAGTATGGAAACGAAGTATAGAAGTATATTATATGTTGTCAGCAACATGTTGATAAGAACAGTCAATTTTGACAAAAAAAAAGCTTTTTAAACGTGATTTGGCAGACTTTTAAGTTTTGAAAATTCTAGGTTAATACATTGATACATACATATGTTACCAGCAACATGTTGACAAACGCAAAAAATCAATGATCTGAATTTAATATAAAAATTTTGTATATTGGAAAAATATAGCTGGTTAATAAAATGTTTAAGAAATTTTTTCATTCAACATTGTTAACTTAAAGAATATGTTGACAAATTTAATAAAACTAAATTAAACACCGCCACTTCGGAAGCGAAATAAGCTTTATCGTTAGAGCTTAAATTGGGTTTATGTTGCCAAAACATATTGCAAATTATAGTCAAATTCGATAATAAAAAACTTTTTGAAAGAGATTTATCAAACTTAAAGTTTTCAAAATTGTTGTTAAAAGCTAACCCAGCCAACATTAGAAGTAATGTAAGCTTAATATACATGCACCGTTGGAATTTACTGAAATTATAGAACTTTACAAACGTAGCATATGTCTTTCACACAAACACACAAAAACAAGTAAACAAATCAAACTTTGCCATACTTATAAATCAGCTGTTTGCAAATGGCACGTGGATACAAAGTAGAATTTATTTCTTACAGGCTCAGCAGTTTCGTTTACGGGATATTTGAAATAGGTAATCGTTTTTAAAACTGTCCACAGAACAATTTTAAACAGCTTATTCGCTACGTTAAGTTACGGTTGGCCAACCCAGCCTTAACACTTAGGTACATATGCTGCCAGCAACATGTTGACAAATTTTCAAAACAAGTTAATAGAAATTTCAGTTTAAAACAGTGGGAAAATCCATCTCTATCTTGCTTAAAAGTTCTCTTTTTTTTCGTTAGTGAACCTCACGCCGAACAAATAAAAACATGTTTCAAACATTTAAAAGCTGAAATTATTTGTTTCATGTTTTTAAAACAAAATTTGAATCATATTTTTAATTATTTCAAATATTAAGGATAAAACTGGAAAATAAAATTTAAATACATTTCATTTTAATATAAAATAATAAAATAAACGCTAAATAAAAGTGCATGTTTTAGGCAACAATTTTTTAATCAACATGTTGCATGAGTTTTTAGTAGAAAAGAAATGTATTCATTTGCTGCCTCGTGCTCGTTTTTTTGTTGCTTGTTTCATGGGAAGTAGAGTTTATTGGTATATACTCTGTTTTTTAAAAGCGATAATCGACTTTTCGTTGGCTATACAATATTATTGGCTTTTGCTGCTAGATGTTGCTAATGATAGTATATTTTAGCTATTAATTGAATTGTGATTTATGTTCAGTTTTGAATTGAAATAAACTGCGCATATAATATAAACTACTAATTATAAGTAATTTTAACTAAAAATTATCAACATTTGACAGTTAATTTTGACTACAACAGCCAGTGAATTTTTGCTTATGAAATGTATAAAGAAAAAAATCAATTTTTTTAATAATCAATCTGACTTGGAAACAACTTACAAATTATAGTAAATTTGAAGTACAAAAAATAATTTATTTCTAATTTTGTAAATGAAATGATCACAGATTGATAGTTATTTTAAACCATTATTTATAGTCAATTTGAACAATTAAATTTACTACGATTTGCTGGTTAATTTTGACTTTATAGTAAATTGTGATTAAAACCTATAAAATAATGGAATATAAAATAATCCACAACAATCAGAGAATTTCGACTATAAAATAAACTTCGATTTAAAGCCAATAAAAAAATCAATAATATTAACAGTATATTTGACTTTAAACCAATTTACAAATTAGAGTCAATTTTGGCCATAAAAAATAACTTGTTTCTAATTTTGTAAATGAATTCAGCTAAGATAGATACTTAATTTTTAGCTAAACTCATAGAAGTAAATCTGTTAAAATAACAGAAAAATGCTACTCAAAATTAGTTAAAAACGCTCTTACAGAAAAAAACTGCTAAATTCAGCAGATTTTTTTTGCAAAACATTAGTAAAATAAGAACAGCAAAAATAAATCTGTTAATTTTACTAAATTTTAGTTATATTTGATGTAAATTTAAGTTAATTGAAAATAGCATTTTACTTAGTAAAATTAGCAAAATCGTTTACTAAATATTTGTGGACTCAAAATAGCAAACAAAAACTGTAATATTAATAAAATGTTTGCTACATTTACCTCAAATTAAGTATAATGCAAATAACAGTTTATTTTGCTAAAATCAACAGAAATTTTTGCTAAGTAATTGAAGATTGCTGATTCACATTGGCAGAATATTAAAAAAAAAATTTTAAATTTCACATTTTTTAATGATTTTTTTTTTGTCTGCTAATATTTAGTAAATGTTTTTGCTGATTTTATCAAATTATTTTGTTAGTTTCAATTAACTAAAATTTTGCTCAAATATAACTTAATATTTATAAATTCAACAGATTTATTTTTGCTATTTTTATATTTTATATTATATTTTATATTACCAATCTGCTAAATTAAGCGGTTTTCCAGGTAATTTTTAACTAATTTATAGCAGCTTTTTGTGCTATTTTTACAGGTTTATTTCTATGAGTATAATTTTAGACCAGATGTTTATCCAAATGTGTTCTTTTGTTTATTTTTAATTAAAACTTAGTTTAATTTTTACAGTCGTGCGCCCCGGTAGGCTAGTTGGTAGCGTGCTGCTTATCAGTACGGAGGTCGTGGGTTCGATTCCCACTAGAGGCACTGATCTGTTTTCGCTACAACGCGCCGAAAGCCATAGTAGTTAGTGCTCGGTTAGGGTAATAGGATATAGTTTGTAATTATATGATTATTAATTAATAAAAAAATAAAAATAAAAATTTTACGAAATATACAAAAATGTGCAATTAAATTGAAGATATGCAACAAAATATGCCATAAAATTTGCATTTATAACAAAATATGCAAAACTATGCAACAACAAATCGATGCTATTGTGTTGGAAAATCTTTGATTCGGATAAGATATTGGTCAAAATAGATTTTGCGCTACTGGCTACAAATATGCATTTTTATGAAATTCCTTGCCCTAGTCATAAACATAATTTAATTTATAATTTATGGTTAAAATAATTTTAACAATTGAATCTTCTTAAAGTGTGGCTGGCGCTAAATTTATAGTAATAACAAAGGCCTACTATGAAATTTAACAGATTTATTTTTGCTATTCTTATATTACTAACATTTAGTAAAAAACAATCTGCTAATTTTAGCAGTTTCTTCTGCAAGGTGGTTTTTAACTTATTTTTAGTAGCTTTGTTTGCCATTTTGACAAGTTTATTTCTATGAGTGTGGTCTTCAGCTTATTATTATTGTTTTGCGTACTAGTTCTTCCTTCAGTTAATTCGCAAAAGGGTATTCTATCGAAACACCCTATTATTCATTAAGTGTATGAAATGTTTAGTAAATACAATGATATTCTTCATGAAATTCTATAAAAATTTGCATTAACTTATTCAAAAGATTCAATCCACGACTTCCATTGCAATTTTATTGATTTTATACAAAAATTCAATAATATCATGCAGGTAATCCTCTTAGTGTAGTAACAACCTATAGCTAGCATAATTATGATGAAGAAACAAATGAACATGCCTCCAATTGCAGCTTTTATATTGAATGGGATTTCAATGGTTTTTACTCGATTATACTGCCTTTATTGAATGCCATAATTTTAGAATCATGTCCATTTGTCTAATAAAACGCAGTGAATTTAAAATAGGTAATTTAAAAATATTTTTTATTAATAAAACTTCTAAATATTGTTCGACTCTTTGCTGAACCTGCCTTTGAAATACATTTTTTTAGTTGACTTAGTTGGGTAGGCTGACTACGGTTCTGAAAAACAGTTTTTTTCTCATTTACAATTTTTTAAATATTGCGCTAGTTATATTTATATCATTCACAACATTTTATATATGTATATTTATATTTTTCGAATAACTTTTCGGAATTGGAACGCAAAATCAAAACATCTTTTTAATAACACAAATCTTCACTAAACTATCTTTCATTTGAGAATAATCATGCATTTTTAATTATATTGGTTCAAAATTTCATTCACTTAATGAAGAAGTTTCATTATGGATCTGCTATGATGCTTTTTATTGATTCAATTATAGATCTGGTATGAAGCTTTTCATTAATTTTAAGAATATTTTCATTATTTTGTTAATAAAAGTTGATTTACTAAAAAAAATTTCATTATTTTTCGTTCACCGAAATACTTTCCGAGTATGCGTAAACTAACATTACACTGAACATGTAAGGAAAAAACTAAAAAACTAAATGTTTAACTATTTTGCAATACCAATAAGATATTCTGAAATAAACATTGACATGATTATACTCAAATGAAATATAGTTTTGTGTAGATTCGTATTCTTAAAAAATAAATCATAATTGTGTGGTCTAGTTCCGAAATATTAAGCACAATATATAAAGAGATGAGGTGAATGATGTAAATATTAAATTCGCAATATTTTAAATATTCCAAATGTCAAAAAATGTTTGCCAAAGTTGGTCTATTTAAAAAAAATATATATATTTTTTTTGGTCGTTGAATAGTGTAACTATAGCGAATTATTATTTATCATTAAGTTTGTAAAAAAAAATATGTTTATAAAAATTGTTATACACTTTTCAAAATATAATTAGGTTTTCTATACAATCTCAATGATAGTTTGTTTTAGGACATCCTGCATGTTGTTTTACTATAGCCCGGTATATCTCTTCAAATAAATGTGTATAGGTTTTGATCAAATTTTTCCAACCTTGAGTTTTCATAACATCGACGGCATGCGAATTTATATAACAAATTGTTTCCTTTTTTAATTGCTGACAAATATGAAGATCAGCTAATATTAATGTGTTGGCTGCCACTTCAACGGACAGCTTTTTGGCTAATGCTTTTTCACACGTTTCTTTCAAATCCTTTAAATTATACTTATCAGCAGCTGCTAAGAGATCATGGGTTACTTTATCTAAACTGGGCTCTTCGTCAGTGTAAATGAAACGTAACATTTCCTTGAATACTTTTTGGTTAATATCCGGTATGGCTACACAATTAGTTTTAGCTTCCTTCATTTCCTGTTCAAACATGGCAGCAAAGACATCACTACGACCAGCCAATATACTCTTATGTGCTCGGAATTTATGGCCACTCACGTCGAACTCCACATCACAATATTTTTCACTGTTAAGCACAATTTCAAAATCACGGGCTAATTTAGAGATGTTATTTTTATGTGTATCGATATCGATATTGATATCGGAGGCAGCAATTTCACAAGAAATGGTACAGTCAGGCTTTCCAAATAATGTATCATAAATATTTTGAGTATTATTTAGATAAACGCAATTTTCCAAACCATGCCTTTTAACTTTGCCATAAATTTTCTTTGCTTTCTCGAGATATATCCTGTGGCCATCATCTTTTAATATGGAAAATGCATATTTTACTTCTATTTCTGGTGCGTTTTCGGTTAATAATTGTAGGTAGATTGATGATGAATATTCAGAACGTCGCAAAATGACAAGACACCACACCAATGGAACTTTTTTTGTATTAACCGCAAATAAATTTGACCTGAGCTCTGAATTACAACTATAATTGAAACTTTGAATTGGCCATTGACACTCAGCTTTGGTCATGAAATTATTGAAGTAAGTAATATTGAAAGTCATGTTATGGCAGATTCGATGATTAGAATTTAGATAATTATAAAAATATAAATTTTTACATATAATGTCACTTTTATAACTTTCAATGTTTGTTTTAACGCCAGACAGTCACTCAGTGGTTTATATAAACTACTAGTAATAATTCTAGTTGTGTTGGACCAGATTCCAAAATCAGACTAAACACTTTCTTCAAAACACAGTAATACTTATTGGAACTGAGAATACAGCGCCAACACGATCAGCCGAAAGGTACATAAGCATTATATGTTGCCACAGGTATACTCGTCCGACTAAATAGTTTATTAATATTGTGAACTATAATACATTCCCAAAAATAACCTTGGACAATAAATATTAGCGGAAAATTCCTCGTAACAATTAATCTACCTACTATACAGGTAATAATAATAATAATGCCCGTAAACCAGGTGTTGTTTACCGTTTAAGCTCTTAATTAAGGACTTACCTGTGATGTACAGCCAAACTAGTTTTAATCACATTTGTGTCAAAAATAGTTTACCTCCCCTGAAAAATGTTTTCTACAATTTGTTTATTACCCAAGTAAAAAAAACTTGACATGGTCAACATGAAATTATATGAAAGTACACTGTGCAACATGAAAAATTAGTCACAATGGTTCGTATAGGAAATTAAAGTAGACACTTAGACAATTAGAGTAGACATTAATATAAATAAAATCGCCAAAGGGTTTTGCAAAGTAAGTTCGAATTTTTTTATATGGCCTATGGAAGATATTTTTGACCATATTTTTTCCACTATAAGCAAAAATCAAAATAAAATATCAATGGCCTACTTCAGAAATTTTCGACACCTTTAGGAACCTACATTAGTTCTATGCCTCTTATTTATCAAGGTTTTCAGAGCAACAATGGACAGGGTTAGGTTGACTTAACCTATAAACTAGGACATGTAAAGTTTTACTTGAAAGATACAAAAGTTTTTTATTCATTTTATTTTGTTGCTCATAGTATTCAACTTTCGGATCCAACCAATGAAAAATGAACTCACTGGACTAGGGAGATGTATTCAGAGGTATATTCACTGAAAAAGTAATTTCCATATTGCTGCTGGGTAACAAGTGAAACCAAAGTTTTCAGATTTTTGAAATTTCGAAATTTTTTCCATGTGGTTTTTGCTGCGTGTAATGGAAGTGAGTTTTGAGAAGATTTTTTGAAAAAGGGTGTAATTTTATATACGAATAATGGGAGAGAAACATCACAAACTTATAAGGAATTGTCGTAAATTTTTTGCAAATGTATGTTTTTTGCTTCATACATTCACAATTATCCCAGCAAAAAATAACCTGGATTTGGTAAGCGTAACTACACTCAGCGAACTTCTGCTTTAAAAATATGTAGTTACCTGGGTTGTAATACAGTTTCTTTATTTTTAATGTAAATGTCAGTCATTTGTAGAACAAATTAAATTTTTTACTAATCTTGTAGTTTATTTAAAAAACCAAACCACATCAAATGACTGTTTTATGATTTTACATTCATTTCTACAGTAGTTTTTTGTTATTTAAAATAATAAAAGATTGTTTATTTTTTAAAATGTGGTTCATTTTTACTACGATTGTTAGTACTTTTTTGAACACTAAAAAACAAATGACAATGTTAGTTGAATTTACTGTAATTTAAGTCATCATTTCTTTAAGTGAAATTTCATTTGTTTTTAACTACATTTGCAGTGGTCTTTACCTAAATAGTATTCTAAGTGTACATTAGTAAGCTAAAAAAAATAACTTTGTCAGTTTAAATTATTAATATGGCGCCGATAGTGATCCGGCATAAAAGTAACAAGGAAAATTCCGGCATTAGCAAAAATGTTTGTCGACAGCGACAACATTTCTCGCGGCAGCCTCTTACATTAATTTTTACCTGACTTTGAGAGATGCACACAATTAGTAGTATAATACAGAGAGTATCTAAACTAGTCAGATAAAAAGTTAGAATAACTGTTAATCAAAAAGATTAAAAAATGCTTTAATCTCATTGTTTAGTGCTTGATTAAGCAGTTAATCCCATTTTAAAAGGTTTAACTTGTCTATGTGACAATAACAAGCAAACTAGATACTTCAACAAAAAAAAAGATTTGTATAAAGATTTTAAAACTAGCGAATATTTCTTGAAGTTTTTCAAAGCTTGCGAAATTCTAAAAATTATATGATTGGCTACACAAAACAAAAACAAATGCATGCAGTGTTAAAGATAAATTTTTTTTAAAAGGGTCAAAGGTTAGCAAAAATAGTGAAATATGTAAATTTAAGTCTGGTTCAAAATTTAATAATTTAATTTGTTAAATAGTTGAATACTACATACCTTGTTTTTATAATATGTACACTCATAGAAATAAACCAATAAAAATAGCAGAAAAAGCTACTAAAAACCAGTTAGCAACTAACTGCTAAATTTATCAAATGATTTTGCAAAATATTAACAAAACAAAATACAGCAAAATTAAAACTGTTAACTTAATAAAATTTTAGTTATATTCGATGTGAATTTTAGTTAATTGAAAATAGCAAAAAACTTTTACTAAATATTTGTAGACTAAAAATAGCAAATAAAAACTGAAATATTAACGAAACTTTTGCTATATTTACCTCTAATTAAATTTAAAATTTTTGCATTTAATCTAAATATTTATTTATTTAAGAACATTAAATTATCATTATTATCATTAAGTTGATAATATAACTTTTAAGTTAAATTTAAATGCAGCCATTTTTGAAGCAGAAAAATGCTATAAATTAGTTAGAAAATATATTTAAAAAAAAAAACTTCGACTTCAACAAAAATACTAATTTATGTAGAAAAATTAAAAAAAAATGTTTTCATAGACCCCACGTTTCAATAGAAGGAAACAAACTAATTTCTGTGAGCAATTTGTTGACATATTTCTAAATAAATATATTAACGAGTTTGATATAATATTTATTAAAAATAAAAATTATGTTTTTTTCGACCTTTAATTGTGCAATGACAATGAAAATTATTCAATTTCGAGGCCATACTCAATATTTTTTATTAGGATATTGTCCTAACAAATAATCTATAGAGTTTTTTGTTTTCAAATTTATTATTTGACCCTTTCAGGAATGTGTTGATAGATCTATTTCGGGAATTTTCTAGGTTCCCATCATCAGAACACGTTTTGAAAGCGGTAACAATCCCATGCCAAACATCAAACATTCATATGAACTAGTTTACTCACTAAATGAGAACTAATATACATATGAGTTTGAAGTTAAAGATTATAACCATTGATCAAAAAATAAATTGAAAACTTGTTTGTTATGTGTAAGGTCCACCTCTGGTGGATATTCAATACACGTTTTTTGTTTTTTTTTTATATACAATAACTCAATATTGTATATAAATAAAAAAAAATGTAATCCAAGCAATTGATTTTTAATCAAATGTATATACAAATATAATAAAAATCATTATCAAATGTGTTTCTAAATTTAATTGCAAAAAATTCAATAAAAGAGCTATAAATTTTTAATTGAATGAGGACTTTTCGTTGTTGGTGGAGTTTCAGCAATAAAAATAATTGAATCGGCTGTTTTCGTAATCGAAATGAATTCCTATTTTTTTTTGTGTGTCAGCAAAAATTTCATTAATCTTTCAAAAAAAATGCCCCTGTTATCAATTTAAGAAAAATAATTTAATTTCATAAAATTTCTAACAAAGATTATCATTATTCGCCATAATTTACTAAATAAAACAATACTTTAATTTAAACCACCTTCAAAAATGTTAATCTTATAGATTACAAAACATAATGAAGATTAAATTAATGATAATTTTCATCGCTTATATATTTTTTTTACACAACAAATCCGAAATAATTTCAAAATAAAAAGAGCACAAAAAATTTTTTATGACTGAATATAAAAAAAAAATATATTAACCCTCAAAGCGACCTAAGCTTTTTTTGCAATGAAATTTATACCACTTGTTCATCACGAAAAACAAGCACTATATTCTTTTACCAAAATTTATGTCCTAGCCTATTTTATTCGAGATTGGTCAAAATAAGTATAGAATCAATCTCAAAAACTTTTCAATAAAAACTAATAAAATTTCAATAAAAAAATGGTTTCGTCGTCCTGTAAAAATCTAACAAAAAAATTCTTAAGTAACTAATTATAATAAAATTAAATACGATTATCATCAAATGACGGTTACAAACACTTTACTCCAGGAACAATTGAAAAATTTCCCCAGCGGCAACTTTATCTCTAAAATACACTTGGCATCCAACTAATTAATGTGAATAAAGCGCATCATAATGTGAGAATTACTTGTGAACAAGAGATAACAATAGGATTAAAAAGAGGAAGCATTGTAGTTTAAAAATAAATTGTTCATAGGTATTAGTTAACTCTGTCTCTTCTGATTAAAACAATACATTGTGAATGGTGTGATTGACTAAACTCTACTTAGCCGCACTAATCGCTGTATCGACCGTGACTCAACTCGCTAAGAGGTGATACTACGAGTCATAGCCTGATGTATGGCTGTGGGTTTGAAACTCACAGCTGACACAAAGTAAAAAGTTTTTCAATTTTTTTTTTTTTTTTTGAGCAATTTAACAATATAAAATACTTTGTTCAATTGACACATAAATTAACCACTGACGAGTTCTTGGAGGGGACGCAACTGCAACAGTATGGCCTATCCACGGTGTCCGTTATATTTTTCAATAAAAATGTTTTCTTCCTGTGAAAATCTAACTAAAAAATTTAAAAATTTAGGCATAAATTATTTCTCTTACCCAAAGATGTAACTACAGTCCAAAAATTACAAATTTTGTGCTTTTACTGAAGAGGACATGGCGATTTTCATATTTCGAAAAACGCGCAATTTAACGAAAACGCACCTAAACTTCAACATATATTTATTAAACTGAAAGGCTTTGCTAATACTACTTAATAAAATTGTTGTGCAAAATTTAAAAAAAAATCCGTTTATTCGTTTTCAAGTCAAGACGATGTCCTTTACTGGTATCCTTTTGGGATCCTGTATGTGCTTTTACCAAAATTATAGCTTTTAAAAAAAAAAATTTAGCTTCAACCTTACTTTGAGTTTAGTAGCAACGGTTTCAACATAAATATGTTTTCAATATTTTTGAAAATTGTGTTGATTTAAAAGCATTTATTTCTGGAAATCTTAGAAAATTTTAGTTTTAACTCAACACACAACAAATTAGTGCTGGAAAATTCGGTTACTTTTCAATACTCGATACTACTCGTTTATTTTTAATTGGATACACGATATTACTCGATATTTTTAAAGCTTTTTAAATTTAAAATTTGCTATAATTTTAATAAAATGTTTTTTAAAAAATTGTATTTTTTATTAAAAATTTAAATTTTTAAAATAGGTTTTAAACTTTTTTACAAACTTTTTTATGTGTTTTTATAGTTTTTCAACTTCTATCTTTAAACTTTTAAGCTTTTCACCTTTGATTTTTTTTATTCTAGCAGAGTTGTATTTAAATGCTAACTAATTTAGTGGAGTCACAATTTTGTATTGCTTTTATGTCCGAAATGCGACTCTGAAAAGATCGAGTAGTTACTTTTAAGTGTCCAGTATCCAAAAAAAGACAAATACTCGATACCCAATACACATTCTTTAACCAGCACTACAACAAATTACTTCACAAAATATATTTTGAAAATTAAGTTTGCTATCGAAATAGCCTAAATTCCAATTATCCCGCCAGGAGGATGGCTTGACGGTTAGAGGGTTAAACACAAAAATAAAAAATAAAAGAAGACAAATCAAGAAAACACATAAAAAAAATCTGCAAATAAAGAAAAGAATTTAAATAAAAACCATAAGAATTGTTATAAAAAAAAAATTACAGAAAATTTCTATAAAATTCAAACCACAGAAACCACAAAATGATAGCAAAATTTTAAAGAGAATTATTTGTTAAAGCACAAACATTTCTTAAAGCTTTTAAAAACAACTTTTTTTATTGAAAATCTAAGGGTGGCTGGGTGTTAAATGTTAATAAATTCTATAGTTGATAAAATTGTGTTGGGGAGGGGGGGAATAAATGGGGTTGAATTTTCTTAAATATGGGGCATATGGTATTTTATGTGTACAAATGATGGCAGACATTGAACAAACCAAAATACTTATTAAGAATGCAAAAATATTGTAGTCGTTTTGTTTTTTGGTTTAAGAAAAAAAAAAAAAATAGAAAAAAACAGTAACGTGGCAAGGATGTTTGTTATTAATGGCAGGAAGGAGCTAAAACAAATCATAAAATAATATTATATCATAACAAATATTGTCAGTATCTTTAAGTTTTCCTTAGAATATAGCAAACGAGGTATGGGAATTTTTCTAAAAATCATACACTCATAATAATACATGTGTAAAAAGACGAAATTTTTGTCAAAACAACAAACACTTTTGTAAAATGAACAAGTTTTTGTTAATTTTACTAAAGTTTACCAAAGCCAATTTTGATTATAAAATGAACTACCATTTTTGATGAACTATGAACTATGAATGAACTATGATTATGAACTATGAATGAACTATGATTATGATTAAATACTGTCTATAAAATATACCAGTGTGGAAAAGCATTACCATATATATTTGGTAATGGCAAGTACTTATAATTGTCATAACAAATCACATTACTTATATGGGGATGTCGCATTACTGTCATTGCTAAACACCTTACAAAAACTAGAAAAATATGTGGTTACCTACAGTTGCGGTCATATAAATAATGAATTTAGAAAAGCTGAAAAACCTACACGAATTATTTCAGAATCAAAACAAATGTTATATCCGCGAATAGAGTAATTTGGTATTTATTTGAACTGCAAATTATTTTTCAATCAACAGACTACTTTATTTCAATTGGAATTTTTTTTCAAAATGATCATATATTTATTCGGCGGTCGTCAAGATACATAGTATTGCTTCTAATAATCTTTTAAAAATGTATCTATAAAGGCGAGTAATCTAAAATAAAATCGTAGGATTTTCTTTTTTATAACTAAATTCAAAGAAAACGCCTAAAGGTATTTTATTTTTATTTGCAAGAGGTCGCTGTCATCACTTTTTCAATGAAATACAAAGATCCACAAAGCTATAAATAAGCGTATATAACCTCGATTTGGTAACCAGTAACTACATTTGTATGCTTCCAAGAAAGCGCTTAACCGTCTAGCATACAATAAAGCAACTGGAAAGGCATTTTGCTGTACTTCCCTGAATACATTCTTTTGAATCTGTAAATAATACATATAATGAAGCAGCAAAGAACGCATACAAGGAAACATTAATGTTATAAATACACAAAAAAGGCGCTTCTCATTTCCTTCGAAGTCATGAATTCATTGCTTCTTAGAGCAAGTGGGACATCGCGTACAAAAATCATGCCTTCTGGATTTGCTTTGGAAGCGCTCGGTAATATTAATAAAAACAAATATAAACTAAACGAGAATTTTTGAAAAATCGCTATAATCTTCAAGTTTTTACTGAAATAACTTCTTCAAACATTTGTTAAAGAATACAGTTGTTTTTTCTTCAGTTGATATGACTATCGAAACTGTTGTTTTGTTATTTTTCATAGAAAAACAACTGTAATTGGAATTCAAAACAACAACTTCTGATAACTACACAAAAGCTGTCATTTAGTAACTGTAAAACTTGTTTGAGTGTATGAAATAAAAAATATTTTTTTTTATTTTATTAATTAATACTCATTTATTTACAAATTATATACTATTACCCTAACCGAGCACCAGCTACTATGGTCTTATGCGCGTTGTAGCGACAACAGACCAGTGCCTCTGGTGGGAATCGAACCCACGACCCCCGCACTGATAAGCCAGCACGCTACCCACTAGCCTACCGGGGCGCACAATAAAAAATTAAAATACTCGAGAAAACAAAAGTGTTGTTACCCATATTGGCTAAGCTCTGGGAAAAGTCGTGTAATGGCAAATGATTAAGATAATTGAAAAAATTGCTCAATTAATAATTTTGAAAACAAAAACTCTATCTGTGGATTATTTGCTATATTTCCTAATAATGAAATATAGAGTATGGAATCGAACTTGAATAATTTTCTTTAGAAATGTTGAGGTTAAGAAGAAGAATAAATCAAACCTTTCATTTTCATTGCACAATTAAAAGTCAAAAAACATAATTTTTATTTTTAATAAAAATTGTATCAAAAATCGCTTGGGGAAAAATCGTCAATATTAAGAACTACCGAAATTGAAAATAATCGGAAAAATTTAAAAAAAAATCGCCAAAATTAAAAAAACAAATAACCAAAAAATTTCAAAATTTAAAAGAAAAAATCGAAAAAGTTTAAAAAATCGCTGATATTTGAAAAATTTGACAAATATAAAAAAAAAAACAATAATTTTGGAAAAAAATGCTAAAATTTGAAAAAAAAAAATACATAAAATTAAAAAAAATGCTTTAAGGGATTTACTCTCTTTGGAAATCACTATATTCAGCAATATTTAAACAATTAGAACAAAATAAAGAAATTACTTAATAAAAAAAATTTTTTGCGACAAAAACATAATTTTAAATATTATTCTAAAAATTGTAATTTAAGATATGAACTGACCCTGGTGGCCATTTCATTATAGACAATTTTTTAAAGGCAAAATCGGGTGCCACCGTGGAATCATAAGTACTCATCTGAAAAAAAATCTTAATTTTGTTCTCCACTGCGTCACTAACGTAGCCCAATTTTTAAATTTCTGATTTGAATTGAAATGGTACGAGGGTAAACTCTAAAACTAAAAAAAAAACCAAAACAATCTTTTTTTATTTTTCAAAAAATCTAGGCGAAAGTTTTAAAATATCTCTTCGATTAGGGCTTAATTTTGTATTACTCTGCAAAACCAAAAAAGCAAAACCGTGTCAAAATCCATCCGTTAAGGCTGCATAGTCGCACCTGATTTCCAATATGATGTTTCCAGTAAAATGCATTTAAAATAAATATCGCCCAAGTAAAATATAGGGCAAGGGGTTTGTTTAACAAGTTGTAACTTTTGTATTTCTTAGAATTTTTCTCCAAAAATATTCACAGTATAAAAAAAGAGGTCACACTACCTACACACAGGGAAAAATTTAGCCATTTGCCAATTGAAATTCGGTTACTGCGACTCAAATTCGATTCTTACAAAATTTTAACCAAATTATTCAGAAATCAAATTTTAATACGGTTGTACTAACCGTACAGTGATAGTAATCCATGCATAAAAATACCAACAAATGTCAAAATAACAAAATCTTTCGTAAATATTTGTTCATTTTACGAAAGTTTTTGTTGTTTTGACATTATTTTCGTATTTATAGCATGGATTATTATGAGTGTATTTATTGATTGTTAACATAAAAATTCACTTTTAAATTCTTTTGGCACATTATTTTTTTGATACACTGATAATAATCCATGCGTAAAATTACGAAAAAATGTCAAAATAACAAAATTTTTTGTAAAAGAAACGAAAATTTGTACATTTTACGAAATTGTTTGTAGTTTTGACAATAATTTCGTATTTTCATGCATGAAATAGCAAATAAAAAAATCTAAAGAGAGTATACCCCTTAATTTTAAAAAATCACCTGAATAAAATTTAAAAAAATGTTTGGTCAAATTGCTCCCTAAATAACTCTATCAACTACGTTTATGTTGATGATAAAATTTGCAGTCTACACTCATAAAAAAAAACCGTACAAATAGTTGAAAATTCAGCTACGAAAAACTAAGTTCTAGTTAACAGTTGTAGTTAAATTAACTAAGAATTTAGCTAAATCGAGAATTTTAAGCTGAATCAGCAGAAAATTTCTGCTAATAAGATCATTTTGGATATTTATTACCGCACTCATAATATTCTTAGAGTAACTATATGTAGGTCATTCGGGTAGTAACCAGTAGTAGTTGTTTTAACTGCTATTGTTATAATTTTTCTATGAGAAAATGAAAAACGATTAATTTAGACAGTCATTTCAAAAAATAATCAACCAAAAATACTGTATTTCAGTAACAGTTGTTTTAATTAATTTTTTTTGTTTAGTATTTTAATAAAAAACTACCAAAACTGTAATTTTTGTCAATTACTTAAAAGTTCAAGATTATGTAGAGTTTTTAAAAATTCTCGTTTAGTGCATTATATTATTATTGATATGTTCATAGTTTGCAAGTAATAAATAGAAAACTTCACCGTGTATTCAGTAAAACAAAACTCGACCTGACGATAGCTCAGAGGGCTAAAGCGCTCTGTCTAACGTGTAGTGCGAGTGCATGTGGCATTATAAATCAGTTTATCTATACCACGGCCAGTGATTGCACAGAAAATTTCATATAGACGCAATCGAACAAATAACAACATAACAAATATTACATTATTCAAAAAATTTCAAAAAACAGGGTCACTGACGAAGGTTCAATACCAGAAACTGCGCAATCTAATTCAGAATAATATTCTTAGAGTAACTATATGTAGGTCATTCGGGTAGTAACCAGTAGTAGTTGTTTTAACTGCTATTGTTATAATTTTTCTATGAGAAAATGAAAAACGATTAATTTAGACAGTCATTTCAAAAAATAATCAACCAAAAATACTGTATTTCAGTAACAGTTGTTTTAATTAATTTTTTTTGTTTAGTATTTTAATAAAAAACTACCAAAACTGTAATTTTTGTCAATTACTTAAAAGTTCAAGATTATGTAGAGTTTTTAAAAATTCTCGTTTAGTGTATTTATATTATTATTGATATGTTCATAGTTTGCAAGTAATAAATAGAAAACTTCACCGTGTATTCAGTAAAACAAAACTCGACCTGACGATAGCTCAGAGGGCTAAAGCGCTCTGTCTAACGTGTAGTGCGAGTGCATGTGGCATTAGAAATCAGTTTATCTATAACACGGCCAGTGATTGCACAGAAAATTTCATATAGACGCAATCGAACAAATAAAAACATAACAAATATTACATTATTCAAAAAAATTCAAAAACAGGATCAGTGACGAAGGTTCAATACCAGAATCTACGCAGTCTAATTCAGAAAAAATTGAAAATTTGCAATGTAGTTATGATTTTTAGAAAATACACTCATTCTTCTCTACCACGCCTTTCACAATTTAATTAAATAAAATTGCATATTAATTATAGTATTAATTGCAATTGTCTGAAAAAGACGTTAAAATTCAAACTCAAACAGAAAACTTCATTGTTTCTCCAAGACATAAAAACGTCATAACTAGAATACCGTTTTAAATGTTGACTTTGCATTTTAAATATAATAGAATATTATAATAAAAAGAAAAAAAAAAACATTTTTTTTATTTAAAAAATACCGAAAAAATAACTATTATAAACAGTAGTTTTCACAAATTATGTAGTCGTTTTATGTTCATCGATTTTATTGTTTTTTTTTTTTGCTTGTTTTTAAGGGTTATGCATTCGTTTAAGGTTAGTTGTTTTTGACCGCAACTATTACTACCTACTACTACTATTACTACCATTATAGTTGTTTCATGAATAGTTAAAAATGACTACATGGTTAGTAATTTATATAAAAAATACAGTCATCGCCTTATTGACTACATTTGTAGTCATTTTCACTGTAATTTTTAGTTGTTTCTAAACTTTCCTGAGTGCGGGAATATAAGTACCCAGCGTTCTTTCAACGGTGGTACTACCGTTTTCAGAGGGTTGGATTTCTGATGATATAAGTGCTTGGCCAACCCCAAAATGATAACACCGGGCAGGGCTTGGCCGGTCCTTGCTTATAGCGTTGGCAAAGCTCTCGGTAAACGTTATTGCCAACGCTGCCTAAACACTGGCAAATCCAAATAATATGTGGTCTAAGAATAGATTTTCCAAAAAACAAATCAAAAAATTTAGTCTAGTCTAATTTAAAAATTAATATTGCTTATAATTTTTAGAGAAAAACGTTTATTCTTCTTCTTAACCTCAACATTTCTAAATAAAAAAAGTTTATTTAAATTTTTGTTTGCCCTGGACTCCAGCACTGGTCGATAGATTGGCAGCCGAGAACTGTACCCACATAGCTAACGAGAAACATAAAACTTCATAGCTTAAAACATACAAAAGTGATAAAAGCTGACTATCCGTTTTTTGTGCTAGTTTGCCAATAGTGGAAAATCAAAAAAAAATTGATCAAAAAAAAGATTTTTCACAAACATAAAAAAAACACAATTTTACCATTTTTGTCGTAAATTTTTTTTTAATCAATGCTTTAAAATTACTTTTTACTAACATTGTCGAAGCGTTCTAAATAAGGACTTCGCCAGTGCTTTAATTTTTTACGGTTGTAAATGTTATAAATCAAATACTGGTAATTCACATTTTGCCAAAGTTGGGAAATCGTTGTAAATAAGGGCTTTACCAGTGCTTTAATATGAATTTTTGGCAATAGTTTTAAAAATAAAGTGCTTTACCAGTGCTTGATTTTTCTGACCATCGGAAATTTTTGGCGGGGTAGTTAACAAAGAGGTCTTAATAGGTACGAAGTAACGATTTTTAGCCTATTTCGCTCTATCTCGCTTAGTTTCCGAGATTATGACTATAAAAGAATAAATATGAGAGAAAAAACGCCATCTACAAGTGAGAATGATACCGGATACACAAAAAACTAATGGTTTGAAAACAATTGTAGTTTAAGTTAACTTGCTAAATTTGTAAACTAGAGTATCACGAATTACTAAATTTTAAATCGAAAAATTAGTTTAAATACGGATGAAATTTGTTCTTGAGATAATAACTGATTTAAACGATAACAACAGAAAATATTAGCTCAATTCAATTAGACCCCGTTTAACAAACTTTTGAACTAACTTTCTTTTATGAGTGTATGATTTTATAGTTAATGAACATATAAGGGCTTTACCAGTGCTTTAATATGAATTTTTGGCAATAGTTTTAAAAATAAAGTGCTTTACCAGTGCTTGATTTTTCTGACCATCGGCAATTTTTGGCGGGGGTAGTTAACAAAGAGGTCTTAACGATTTTTAGCCTATTTCGCTCTATCTCGCTTAGTTTCCGAGATTATGACTATAAAAGAATAAATATGAGAGAAAAAACGCCATCTACAAGTGAGAATGATAGCGGAGACACAAAAAACTAATGGTTTGAAAACAATTGTAGTTTAAGTTAACTTGCTAAATTTGTAAACTAGAGTATCACGAATTACTAAATTTTAAGTCGAAAAATTAGTTTAAATACGGATGAACTTTGTTCTTGAGATAATAACTGATTTAAACGATAACAACAGAAAATATTAGCTCAATTCAATTAGACCCCGTTTAACAAACTTTTGAACTAACTTTCTTTTATGAGTGTATGATTTTATAGTTAATGAACATTCTGTTTTTATTTATCGAATTTTTTTTTCTGGTGCTTCTTCATTCACATAAAGTGTTTCTTTTTTTGCTCCTTATTTTATATCAACGACCCTGAGATTTTTCGTTTTATTTTCCATTTCAATTGAAAAACACACACAAAAACTTCATGCAAGATTTTTAGATTTTTTTATAGCAATTTAAATAATAAATGAAATTATTCTGTTCTTGTATGTTTCAGGTGAAAAACCACACAAGTGCCAAGTTTGTGGTAAAGCTTTTAGTCAAAGTTCTAACCTCATCACCCACTCACGCAAACATACTGGTTACAAACCATTCTCCTGTAAATTGTGTCATAAAGCGTTTCAACGTAAAGTAGATTTGCGTAGACACAAAGAAACCCAACATACAAATTTGGGACCACTGATAGAACGTAATATGGGTAAAGTGGAGTTTTTAGCGGCAGCAGCCGCATCAGCGGCACAAGCAGCCGGAGGGGATACTAGTCATATGGTGCAAAATGGTATGGGCATGACAACATCTTCTGCAGGGCCACCCACAACAAATGCGGCTTTAAATGCTCAGTTAACAGCGATGAATTGTCAGAAGGTATCATTGCTGGTATAACATCAGCAACATCAGCAGCATGAACAACAACAATTTCATCATCATCTTCCTCAACCTCATACCCAGTTGCTGATGCATTCCCAAATGCAGCCAACATCTAATCATCATCATCAACAACATCATCATGCTACTCATGTACTCAACAGCAGGCCAGAACAACGAACATGTGCAATATTAAATACAACAGTTATAGAAAAGACACAAAATTTTAATTTATTTATATCTTAAGAGATTATTTTGACAAAAGTTTTACAAAAAAAATCTGTTAAAAAAAACATAATTTAACAAAAAAAAATAAATTCAAAAAAATGTTTATATTTTCACAAATTCTATTCAAAGCTACACAGCAAAAATTATTGCCAGTAAAATGTCAATAAAACTTTGATTTCAAAACTCAGTCAAATTAAAAGTTTAATAATATTTATTAAATGTTAAATTGAAAAAGATTTTGGAGCACACACAATTTCAGTTTTTTATACAAAATTCTAAAAATCTACTAACAAGGAAACTGCACAGGGGAGAATCCGCCGATTTTAATGGGCAAAAGTGCATTTTAGCGGGAACACGTAAAAAATATATAAAAATATGACCCTGGATATAAAAGAAAAATCTGGAATCCCCCGGTTCCAAAAATGGTTCAGTTTTAAAGATCCATTGGCACGAACTAGAGCCATTTTAGTCAATTTTAGACCCTTTAGGCGGGGGAAGAAAAATTTTTAACTTTTTTATGTGCAAGAATTTTGCTTAAATGAAACTAAATTACAAAAATGGCGTAAAATATATAAGAAAACAAAATATTTTACCAAAAATGGTGCTAAAATGAAAGGAAATTACTAAAATAATTTAAAATAAAGTACTTTTGAGACAATATGAGACATAAAGGGTCCGCCAAATAACTTTTTTTTTTTTGAAAATGCTATAAAAAAAAAAACTACTGAATATTATCTCAAATTTCTTTTTTATTTCAAAGTACAATCCTTCCGGTTAATAATGGAAAATAATTTTATTCAAATAGCTGCCTCGGCTGGCCATGCAGTAGCCTACACGATCGGTCCAATTATGGCCCAATTATGCCTCTGGACCAAAATCCGCACCAAACAGTGACTCGTTTTGGGTGTATCGGCTTTTCAATGTATGCGTGATGGTTTTCTGTGCCCGAAATGCGACAATTTTGCTTGTTTACATACCCGCCAAGATCAAAATGAGCTTCATCTGAAAAGATGATTTTGTTGGCAAAAACGGCATTATTCATTTTTGCACACATTCTGCAACATTACCATGATTTTCAAAGTAATGTCGCAATATTTCCCAGCGTTGTTCAAGCGTATATACAACCATATTCGTTCAGCGGAAGGATAAAACTAATTATCTGTCAAATCAGACATGAGCTAAGTGTTACCATCCACGAAATAAGCACTAGTTGAAAAAAAAAAACGTTAGTTGGCGGACCCTTTATTATAATTTTTAAAAGTTATGCTTGAATATGTTTGTTGTAGTGTTTAGACAAATACACTTAGGAAATTATGTTGGTAAAGACGGCTGCAATTGTAGTCAAAAACAAATGAAATTTCATTTAAAAAAAGGACGACTTACATTTCATTAAATTCAACTAACATTGTCATTTGTTTTTTAATGTTCAAAAATGACTAACAATTGTAGTAAAAATGAACCACATGGTAGTAAAAAATAAACCAAAAATTTTTTTTTTTATTTTTTTAAATAACAAAAAACAACTGTAAAAAATGAATGTAAAATCATAAAACAGTCATTTCATGTGAGTTGTTTTTTTAAATGAACTACAATGTTAGTTAAAAATTTTATTTGTTCTACAAATGACTTACATTTACATTAAAAATAATGAAACTGTATTACAACCCAAACAACTACATATTTTTAAAGCAGAAGTTCCCTGAGTGTATGAAAAAAATTGTTTAAAAAGTTGCGCGATTTTATCGAAAAAATTTTTGGAGAAAAATGTTTATTCTTCTTTTTAAACTCAACATTTCTAAATTTAATTTTTTTATTTAGAAATAAATTTTGTTCGAGTACATAATTTTTTGTGAGTTATTTTAGAACGTTAATTGTTGAAAATTCGAGTTCACAAAAAAAAAGCTTTAACATTTTTTTTAAACAATGGCACAATTTTTTCAAAAAAAAATTTATTTTTTTTTTGTTAATCTAAAAGTATTTTATTAAACTTTTTTCTAAGAATTTTCCGGCCCACCCTAAAATATTTAAAATTTACTTAAATGGCTCTAGCACTTTATTTTATACTATTTTGGTAATTTCCCTTCATTTAAGCACTGTTTTAACATATGAAGTCTCTAAAGGTTCTAAAATTTACTAAAATTACTCTAATTCGGACAAGGCTTAATGGATCTGGTAACTGGACCATTCATAAGGAGTACTCACACTTCATATGAGTACTTACACTTCTATGTAAATACGCGTATCCGTTTTTGGAATCAGGAGGCCTATGTGGACCCGGCACCACTAATTTTTAGTTTCGGTTTTTTTATTTTCTTATTCCAAAATCATGCATTTTGATTTTTTAATTTCCGTGTGCCCGCTAAAGCGCACTTTGCATTTGAATTAAACTTGGATGTATTGTAGAGGATAGCAAAATATTATACACGTATTTTTCAATCTCAAGTTTATGGGTTAAACAGTGGGGTCAAAAATTACCCAATTTGACGCTATTTTAATATATTTCTTATATAAGTCCTTAAACTTAGGCAAAATGAGGTATCAAATGAAAGGTGGTATTTAAAAGACGCATGCACTGTTGTATTAAAAAGGTGAAAAATTTAAAAATGTCGCTAAAATTCAACAAGAAAAAAAATGCCATCAACGATATAAAACGACAAAATTGAAAAAAAAATTAAAAAAGTCAATAAATAATTTGTTCAATTTTCGCTTTTTTAAAATGTTTACTATTTTTTTTTTTAAATTTTTGGCGGTTTGTTTCAGTTTTCAAATTTTTTCCAATTCTTTTAATTTTTTTTAATTTTACATTTTTTTAAATTTTTGGCGTCTTTTTATAAGCAAATTTTTTATTTTTGCAGATTTTTGAAATGCATGTTAGCAATTTTTTCCGCCAAAAGTTTACTTTTTCGGGTACCCCCTGAAACCAAAAATAAAAGTATATGATCCCCTCTAGAATTAAAGAAGAAAGTGTTTTGGTTTTGGGTTCTGATGCCTTTGGGGCCTCAAAAACCGTTACGCCTAGAAATATAAAAGTGCGGCTACTCAAATGAAAGGATATTTACTCGATTGTGGCTCCCTTCAGATTCATTTAAGACCCCCTGGGAATCTGAAAGAACAAATTAGTTATTAACCATAAATAAATCGATACATTATTTCAAAAATTGTTTTTTCCTATGGCGCTATTAACTATAATTACTCGTACCAACAAAATCTAGAAATCTAAAAATCACTCTTTTTTTCTTTTAAACTCAACCGATTTTGTGAGCGGCATGGGAACTCATGTTACAAAAAGTCATTTCATATAATGGGGAGGAAAGTTAAAGTATTTTTGATTAACGTTTCTAATCTTTTTTGAATTTTTGCATTGAGAAATTTTATTTTGGGGAGGGAAAATTGGACATTTCCTGGATCTGCGCCTGCACACAGAGAAATAAAGTGCCAACCGAATTTTAAAATGTACATTAATGTTAACAACTTATAAATTCAGTTAGTACAACTATATTTACATTCGATTTCTCAATATTTTGGAGTTAAAACTATAACGCATTTGACTTTACCGAATTTTATTGCGAAAACTAATGTTAAGTTGTGCCAACCGTCTGAAATTCGTAATAACCGAATTTGAGTAGTAGTAACCGAATGTCAGTTGGCAAGTAGCTAAATTTTTCTCTGTGTGTGGTTAATATACCATCCAGCGGAATTAAATTTCGTAATATTGCCTTCGCACAGTTTTTACAGGTCCTGTTATGAAAACATCATTAAATTTACAGTTCATTTTACAAAAGCAACCAAAACACGTCAAAAAAGTTTATGTATAAAACAGTCGCTCAATTTCGTACCATTTTTTTAGTTTTTACACATTTTTATATATAAAATATACTTTAAAAGGGTTTAGAGAACACCACATATCATGGATCATGAAACAAAATCCGTTTTTGAAATTCTAATAAAATTTTCTTTCATTTGAAGGATACAAAGCGTGCCGGTTTTTAGGGCCTACGGGCCCCTAGGGCCTCAGCGCCCTCTACTACAGATAGAAAATAATGTTTTCTTTTTCATTACAGAGAATATGTTTTTTTGAGAGGTACCCGAAAATGTAAACTTTTAAAATATTTTCTATATTGGCGATTTTTTTCATTTCAGCTTTTTCCAATTTTGTTTTTTATTCCACAATATTGACAATTTTTTTAAGTTTTGGAGATGTCTTTTTTCTTAATTTTTTGTTGGTTTGACGATTTTTTACAATTTTAATTAAAGTTTTAATAGTATCTACTAAAAATTTATTTGAAATTAAAAGCAACATTCAATAAAATTTTTAATATACATGATTAAAATTTTAATTGATACTTAAACAATTAAATAAGATCAATAAGTCCGTGACTTTTCGAACTTCCCTCGTAGTTATATGAAATGAAACACTCCCAGCAAGTACCACCTGTTACTAGACTACTGTCAAATTTTGAGCAAGTCCCGTCATTTACATTGCGTTTACAATTATTTCATTTGAAATTAGCTTTCAGTTTTTTCTGTGTAACTAAACCAACAAAAATTTACGTTAAAACAAAAAATACAAAAATTTATCAAAAAAATTCCAACTGCAAAAAATAAATAAAATTAACTTCGATAAAAAGAAAATCTGTTTAAATCAAATTCAAAAGAATATGCTCAAAAAAAAATGATTAAAATACACAATTATACAAGAAAAATTAACAATTTGTTTAAATACAATCAGCAGCTCTGCAAATATTTAAATTATAAAATAAAAGTTTACCAAAAAAAAAAAAATTTAATTTTACCAAGAAACTTTGCCAAAGTTTCCAAAAACTAAGTAAAATTTACCAAAAACTTTGTTATATTAATTAATTAGTAATTTCCTGTAAAAAACTTTGTTATTTTAACAGATTTTTTTTTTGTAGAACCAAAAAAACATCAAATCATTCCCTAATTTTTCTCTTTATGTCCTTATTTTTCTAAGTTTTTATTATTAAAAAAAAATCAAATGAATAGAAAAAACTCCCATGTTGCCAAATAAATTTAAAATAATTATAAAAAAAACAAATACAAATTCAAAACAAATAATCTTATCAAAATTATTAAAAAAAAAATTTTATTGAAAATATTTTCTATTTGTAAAATCAAACCTTTTGTAAATTTAACCAAAGAATTTATCTAATTAAATGTAAATTAATTCCATTAGTATTTAAACAAACAGAATCCAGTGTAAATGTATATTTATAAAAACTAATTAATATTTAATTATAATTAATCATAATTAACATGAAAAAAACTAAAGTTATGTAAATTTGTATTCCATAGTATTGCTTTAAAGAAAAAAAAAAACAAAAAACCTTATAATTAATCGTAGTTAGTTGTGCGTATTGAAATTTTTATTAATTAATTTTAAGTTTTAATTTTTTTGATATTATATAAATAATAACAATCATTCCAAAGAGATTTTTTTAGGTGTAATAAATTAATTTTTTTTTCTTTACTTAACATAAATTGTGTAATATTTAATCATAATGTTATAATGAAATGCTAGTAATTTAAGTTTTTATGTTGAAAAGTAAGAAATTGAAAAAAAAAAATAAATTAAATTTATTGAAACAAATGTTGGGAAAATTTCATTGAAATAATTAGATTTTACACATTTTAAAAGCCATTTTTCATTACAAAACAACCAAAAACTGCAGTCTCCATATTTTAAAAACCGTTTCACATAAAAAACAAAAACAAAAACACTAAAATGGTGGCATCTATGTATGTTTTATCTGCTATTTCTGTCCAATTGAAAACAATAAGATGAACCCACTAAGGCGTATGATCAATATTATTATTATATATGTAACAATTATACGTAGTGATGGACAGTAAGAGAAAAAATTGTCAATCTCTGCTGACAACAAAAATAAATTGAAAACAATAAGATGAACCCACTTAGGCGTATGATCAATATTATTTTATGTGTACCAATTATACGCACTGATGCCCAGTAAGAGAAATTGTCAATTTCTTTTGTTAGTGGGAAAAACTGAATTACTTCTAAATTATTGATCCGACGTTAACCCTCACACCGGCCTAAGCTTTTTTGCAATGAAATTAATATGGTCTAGAAATTTGTTTATTGAGATCTTAGGTAAATTTTTGTAGTTGATTGTTTCCTTGAATTTTGAACGGTTTGCTACCTATGAACCTGAACACGGGAAAAAAGGTAAAAAAAAATCGAATTTTTTTAAGTTTTTTGCGATTTTGATCTGGAAGGTGAATTTTTTTTGATTTTATATGTTCGCAATTTTTGTTCTTTATGACAAGAGAAAATTATCACTTTTTTGCGAAAATGATACCGAGGCCCCAAATCTTTGGCGGCCCATAAACAAAAAAGGAGATGACTTAGGGAAAAATTGGGAGACACGGGTCTTTTTTTTAGTCTTTTATCACGTAGTGGTGTCCGTATATGGTTATTTTTTTTCGTGTTGCACTGTGTAATCTAGTGTGGTCAAATTGCAAACAAACAAACATATACAGACATGTAGACAGAGTAAAGCGAAAGACAAAGACACACATCTTAGGTAGATTTTATGGTTCCTTTTTCGTATTGCAAAAAAAAGGGTTGTTTTTGTTTATTTTTTCGTTTCGTTTCTATAATTATCTTCGGCAGTTGCGTCCTTTAAAAGATAGCATCATTTAGACAACCATTGATGTAAGTAGTTGAAAGAAAATTTTGTTATCTTATATATATTTATTTCTATATATTTTCAGATATTAAATTAATTCATGTCGTCAAAGTCCGAAAATGAAAATTTTTATATATCGTAATTATTGTAAGTTATTTTTAAAAGAATCACAAAAATATGTTTTATGATTTTCAGCAAATAAATTAACTAAACTACAATTTTTCTAGAAATTTTTTGCGTTTTTTTCAGTCTACAAAAAATTTATTAATTTTTAGCAAGGCATTTTTATTTCTAATCCACTAAGTGTTAGCAAAACTTTTGCTGAATCTACTAATTTTGTTGCTAAAAATCAGCTCGCTGATTTTCAGCAAAAGATTTTGCTGACATTAGCAATTTTTTTGCAAGCACCCTCCTGACTAAAATTTTGCTGACTCAGCAAAATTTTTTGTTGCATTTACAAACTTTTTTTTGGAGTGCACGCATTACAATATGCCTTGAAGTAATGGGTGGGCTCATTTCCTAGTTGGTGGTAAAGTAACTGGTTACTTATGCTGTTATCGGGTTCGAAAAAGTAATGTGTCTATAAATAGATTTGCATTAAAAAAATTTATAAAAAAAAAATATTACAAATATTTTTTTAATTAAATAAATACGTGGTCTCGCTGAGATTCAAACCTGCGGTCTCTGGTTTTTAGGCGAGTACTTTACTAATTAAACTATCGTCACATATAATTAACTTTACTAATTAAACTATCGTCACATATAATAATAAGTTGCATAAAATGTAAAAGAATGGTTGTGGTTCGAGTTTCCGTTTGTGATGTTAAAAATATATACCCTACCCCCATGTTTACAAAAAATGACAAAGTAATGTGCCTGAAAATAGATTTTGAAACAAATATTTTAAATATTACTTTACGTTTATGTTTCATGCATTATGTAATTTATGGGTTACAAGGTAATCCATAATATTTTGTTTTGATAAATTTATCAATCAAATTATAGTAATTGTGTTCTGAAGAATTCACCTAATGTGGAGACGAAATATTGGAAATAAATAATTATAATTTATATATAAAAGATCTTAAGCTCGTTAAAAGAAAAACCAAAATAAAAGAAGACCAAAGGAAAAGTAACTCATTACTTTTTGTTGTAAAATAATGATATAGTTAAGGAGTACACTCACAATATTTTTTCCGTAAAGACTACTGGAATACACACATTAAATTAACTAATAATCAGTTAAAAACAGGACTACTTATTTTTCGTTTAAAACAATTGTATTTTTAGTTTATTTTCAACTGTTGAAAGATTAACTGGCAAAATCCATAAAAACAATAGATTGTTTTCGTTTATCTCAATACTCAATATATTATAACAACTTTTTAAAAAGAAAATTTTAACTAAATATTTTAACTAATACGGAAAGTCCGTTTTTTTGTTTATTTTATTTTATTGAATAACAGACAGAACGTTAAAAAATATATTTCTTTGGTAATTTAACTGTATATTCCATTGAAGCAACTTTACCGATTAAACTTTTTAATAACTGTTGATTTTTTATGGAAAAGTTCTTGTGAGTGTATACATTACAAAGTAATTCATTACTTTATCGCAGCCATTACCAAAGTTTTCCTGGGAAGGTATATGGAATGGAAGTATATGAAGAATCTAGTTCTACACTCAAAAAAAGGTAGCAAAGTCAGCAAAAAACTTAGCTGAAACATCAACATTTTAGTCAGGAGGGGACTTGTAGAAAAATTGGTAATGTCAGCAAAATCTTTTGCTGAACAAATCTTTGCAGCGAGCTGATTTTCGGCAACAAAATTAGTAGATTCAGCAAAAGTTTTGGTAACACTTAGTTGATTAAAAATTAAAAAATCAAAATTTTTGCCAAATATAAGTAGACTAAAAACACTCAAAAAATTAGTGAAAAATTATACTTTAGTTAATTTATTTGCTGAAAATCTTAAATTTTGTATGTGGTTTTTTGAAAAATAATTTATGCCTCATTTATACAAGAAACAAAAACGATTAGTTTTCAGAAACCACTTTTATAGTTGTCAAAATTCACACAAGTTTTAAACCAAAAAGTAAAAATTTTCAAAAACTACTAACCAAAGCCGAACTTCGGCCAAATTGAAGATGCTCGGTCGAATTTCTGTTGATTTTGACAACGAAATCAAACAAAAAATACTTAAACATTAGACAATCACAAAAAAAGCTAATTTCGAATTTTTTCATCCAAGATATGAAATAATGAGTTCAGTTATTTTAATGACGTGCTTTGGAAAAAATTGAAATGCTTGAACTTTTTATTTTTACTAATAAATATTTAAAAAAAAATCTTGTTTTCGTACTCTACATTTAAGAATTTTATCTGAAAATGTATTCATTTTCTTCAAATACTCGGTGTTCGGCCAAGTTTGGGTAAAAGCTGGCCGAATATTATTTTTTAGCCAAACTGCGAAGTCGAATATTAGGTGGGACACTAATGATAGTTTTAATCAAAGAATAATAAAGTTTTGTGGAAATGCCATAACATTGTATTAAGCGATATAAAATTATATACTCGTACGAAGTCATGCTAACTAATATATACCATATGTATTAATATATGCCACATCTACGGTAATATCAATCGATATATATTTATATATTAATATGTATGGGATTTCAAATATTTTCGAAAAACAAAATCCAAAAAAAAAAAAATATAAGTGATTTTATGCGCCTTTGTTTATATCCTCATTAAGCTATATAAAACTATGTGTTTTTATACAATATTATACTAAATAATAAATGAAAGTATATAAATGTTTTTATTCTAATGGTTGATTTTTTTATATGTCTTACAAGAGTTGTACTTTTTAGTATAATCTTCCTTGGCTTTACTACATCTTGGCATGCCGCGGCACCTACTTCATTCTGCGTATATATTTCATTCTGGTTGTCGTCCACACTATTGATGTGTTTATAAGCACAATTTTTTAGCAAAATAAATCAGTAAGACATTAGTAAAATATTAGTTCAAAACAGTTAAGTGCTGAAGAAGTATAACTAAAATGTTAGCTGAAAATCAGGGATGGCAGGCAATACCTCTGAAATACCTTTATCGATTCAGACCCCATTTAACTGACAATCGTTATCTCTTAAATACCGTTACCGAAATAACTGAAAAACCGTTATCCGTAAAATTCCGTTACCGATATTACTAAAATATCAATATTTTTAAAAAAGCTTTAGCGAAATAACTAAAATACCATTATCGCTAAAATACCGATAAAGAAATAATTGAAATAAAGTTATTCTTAAAATACTGTTACCGAAATCTGACAAGATCTGAAAGAAAAATCGCTGTAAATAGATATATTTTATCAAAACTTGATCATAAACTAGCCAGTCATTGGATATCGGTCATGATGGGTCCAAAAATTATTGTGAATTGACATTACCTAAATAACTTAAATAACGTTAGCCTTAAAATACCGTTACCGAAATAACTGACTACCCGTTATCACTTAAATAACGTTACCGAAATAACTAAAACACCGTTACCGATATAAGTAAAATACCGTTAACGCTAGACAACCGTTACCTAAATAACTAAAATATCGTTACCCTTAAAATACCGTAACCGAAATAAAAGAAAATAGCCTTTCACTTACCGACACCCGTATAGAAACGGTTACCATCCATGCTGAAATCACAATGTCAGCAAAATATTTTTGCTTAAATATAGTATACTTGATTTACAACAAGACGCTTTACTAACCTTTCTACTAACTTTATTTTTGAGTGTATCTCACTCTTGACATCCTTTCTAATTGGAAAATGTTGTAATTTGTTTCACATCTGTGTACATGTAAAGAAAAAAACCAATTAAATTTGTTTTTGGTTTGCACACACTGTTGTCAACTTTTGTTTAAGAAAGTAGCCAAGTCTGACCCAAAAAACGCTAGAAATAGCGATAGAAAAGTGAAAACAATAAAACGCTAAAACTTGACAAATATATGAAATAATGGGCTTGTGGTCATTTTTTAGGTTAACATTAGTTAGTACTACTAAATCAAGCCAATTAATACAAAATTTTACAGATATTTCCTTCCAAAATGCAAAAAGAGCGAATTAAAATAAAGTTGTAGTTAACTTGTTCACACAGAAAACAGTTTTGTAGTTGCAACCGAATTTTTTGCCAATCGAATGTTTGTGGTTCCACGTACTATCACTATTATTAAATTTTAATACTATTGTAACAATCGACATTTATTTACAAATTTCGAATTTTTATTGTGACAATTGAATATTTTATGTTTATGGACAAAAATGTATTTTATTAATAAAAAAAATATATGCCTCGAACTGCGCTCGAACCGGCGATCTCCCGTATGTCGGGCAATTACATTACCTCTAGTCTAAACCCAATTTAAATATGTTTTTTTTTTAATTTCAACCTTGAATATTTTCTGTTTTTAAATTTAAATATTTGTCTAAAAATAGATTTTTATGTACAATAGAAATTCGGTTGCTAATCTCAATATTTAATAGAGTTACCAAAACTATAAAAAAAAATTTATATTATTTTAAAATTATTTTATTAATAAAAAATTATTATCCGCGAACTGGGCTCGAACCGTCGTCCTCCTGCTTGTCAGGAGATTATTTTATCTATTGCCTAAACCCAATTTGAAATTGTATTTTTTAATTTCAACCTTTAATGTTTTTTGATTTAAATTTAAATATGTATTGGTAGATTGGTATGTAAAACAGAAATTCGGTTGCTGATCTCAATATTTTATTAGAGTTACCAAAACTATAAAAAATTAATATATTATTTTAAAAATATTTTATTAAAAAAAATTTTATCCGCGAACTGGTCTCAAACCGTCGACCTCCTGCTTGTCATGCAATCAATTTACGTCTATCCTAAACCCCATTTGAATTTGTATTTTCAAATTTCAAATTTGAATGTTTTTTGTTTCAAATTTAAATCTGTATGTCTAAATAGATTTGTATGTACAACAGAAATTCGGGTGCTGATCTAAATATTTTATTAGAGTTACCAAAACTATAAAAAAATTAATATATTATTTGAAAATTATTTTATTAAAAAAAATTCTTATGCCGCGAACTGTACTCGAACTGGTGACATTCTGCTTGTCAGGCAATTACTTTACCTCTAGCCCAAACCCAATTTGAATTTTTATTTTCAAATTTATACCTTGAATATAAATTTTGTTTTAAGTTTAAATATGAATGTCTAAAAATAGATTTTTATGTACAACAGAAATATTTAATATTTTATTAGAGTTACCAAAACTTTATATTATTTAAAAATTGGTAACGAAAACTATTTTTTTTGATAGATTGATTGATTTTTTTGCAGGCGAAACTAATATTCAATTTTAAATGCAAATATTTTATTCAATTGATAAAATCTCCGAAAAGTGGTTGGTTGTTGGTATTAAAGGTAATGTAGAACATAATATTTTTCAATATTGATTAGGAAAAACAATATTTTGAATGATGTGACTGTGTTTTGGTTAATTTTATATATTTTCTGTTTACAATGTAGTTTAAATATTCAGATGATGAATCTTAAGTACACTCAGGGAACTTCTGCTTTAAAAATATGTAGTTGTTTGGGTTTTAATATAGTTTATTTATTTTTAGTGTAAAACAATTTAAGCTTCTTACTAACCTTGTAGTTCATTTAAAGAAACAACCACATCAAATGACTGTTTTATGATTTTTACATTCATTTTTTACTGTAGTTTTTAGTTATTTAAAAAAATAAAAATAATACATGTTTGTTTATTTTTTACTAACATGGTGTTCATTTTTACTACAATTGTGGTTAATTTTTTGAACATTGAAAACAAATGACAATGTTAGTTGAATTTACTGAAATGTAAGTATTCCTTTCTTTAAGTGAAATCTCATTTGTTGTTTATTACTTTTGCAGTGGTCTTTACTATTTCTAATTTGGACAAATATCAAAATTCTAACTTTTGGCAACACAAATAAGACAAAGAAACAATTTAAATAATTAATTATGTTAACAGTTATTTTATTAATTAAAACATTTTCGTAAAGTAGCGTTTTTAATAAACAAAATTGCTTTTTGTTCGAATAATTCTTACTCGAACAATTTGTCTAGTAAGGGTAAATCGAGTATAAGGAATTGTTATACAAAATTTATTTCTTTTTAAATAAATTTGATTTGATAGGTTTAACAACATATTTAAGAATTTTTAAATTTAAATATTTATTATTCAAGTTATAAACAATTTTCGTCTTACTCGGTATACTCGATTTGATCACCCTAGTCTTTACCTACATAGTATTCTAAGTGTACTTACAATTAAAGTTATTGAATAATGATTAAATTTGGTTGATTACAATGTAATTCCAACCAATTTATTCTCTGTGTGTAATTAAAACTGAATTTTTAGTTTTTACAAAATATGCAAAACTATGCAATTAAATGGTAAATATATGCAACAAAAAATGTTAAAATATACCATAAAATATGCATATATAGCAATATATACAAAAATATGCATTTATAACAAAATATGCAAAAATATGCAACCGCAAATCGATGGCATTTTGTTGCAAATTCTTTGGTCAAAATCGATTTTGGGCTACTAACAAGCAATAGCATGACATTTTTTGCCCTAGTAAATAGTAAGTCCATATTATTCATATTATTTGTGTTAAAGTAATGCTGAGAGTAAGCTGGTGTCATTACTGATAGTCCTGAAAAGTAAAAAACAAATAAAATTCATAATTTTTTATGAAAAAGTTCATATTTTTAAAGGTTCAAACTATTTATTAAATTTACTTACTGTTTTTGAAGTGTTCCTAAAAAGTACATAAAAATATGAAAAGGTACATAAAATTTCCAGTATTATTGCAATTTATGTAAGTTTTCTCAAATATTAGGATTTTGTACATTGGCAAATTTTTTATGTACTTTTTCATAAACATTAAGTGTTTCTACTTATATTTTAAGAACCTTGTCTTAATTTAAGAGACACAAACTTTCCCAGTATTTTTATGAACTGTTCATAAATGTTATAAAAAAAGTTCCTAAATTAGTTTATTGGCAAATTTTTCAAAAAATATTCATAAATAGTACACACAGAAACCAAATTTGTGGTTCCAACCGAATTATTTGCCAACCGAATTTTTGTAGCCACATGTACTATCTTTTAATTATTTTGTTAGTTTGATTGTAGTACCACAATTTTTGTTGAGGTAATTATGTCGGTTAGTTACGTATACCGAAATCTTTTTTGTACCCACCAAATTAGGTTATTTATGCAATTTCAATTATATGGTAAATCCTATCGAATTAATTTACACAATACACTGTTTCCAAATAATATAAAAATAATATATTTTGAATGCTTTTAAAAACCTTAATATTCTAATGCGTTTTTCTAGAGAAAAATTAATTAAACTTTTTTTGTATATTCGATAAACAAAAAGTGTATTTTTCATTTTGTTACTATTCTGTGGAAAACAATCTTTGGGATTGAATAATTTTTGATCCGAACTAATGAATTATTAAAACAGTATGACCTATAGAATTTGGATGACTGATTTTCTGAGCTTAATATCAGTAAAGACTTTAGCATTTTATCAGTTTTTTTTTGACATAGCTAACAAGGGGAGTCTCCTGATCTAAATTAAATTTCGATCTAAATTAAATTTGGATATATGGTATGTTTTTCGACTTATTTCGAAGTGTTTCGGAAATGATGTACCAAATCAAAGAGCTTTTTAAGCGATCTTTTAAATAAATAAATTTCAAATTTTAAAATATTCTGCGACTACGTTACGTAATTTTTACACTTCCTGGGTTATTTTATAAAACGCAACGCCTTGTGATGCATTGATTTGTAAGCAAATCTATATGGAAATGTATGTATGTATATAAAACAGCCTAACAAGATTCATCGTTTATAATTGATTTAGACGTTTAAACATTAAATTGATCTTAGAAAAACATTTGCATTGTTGACCCAAACCCTTTAGGAGTTCTACTAAGCACTCGGCTCAGAAATCGTTCAATCCCAAGAGCTTTAACATGAATTTTTTTTTGTAAAAAGAGAAGCAACACTCAGAAAATTCTTCCTATGTATTCATGTGTTGCTTTCTTTGGAAATTGGATAGTGGAGAAATGAAAGGTGGGGAAAGCTGAAGGGCTTCAAACATGGCAACACTGTAATTGCGCGAGATGATAAGTCTTAGAACAGTTGTTGCTCTCCACCTGATGGAGATTTGGCGAACTTATTGAAGCTTTTTGGTTCATAGCCCTGATTCATTATTTTACTTCGGTGGGGTTAAGTGCTGTGGGGGCACTGAAGGTAGGAGCTGCGATACATATGAGGGATAGAAAACTCATACATATTATTTTTCTAAATTGATGTTGCCGTCAACGGGAATCGAACCCGGGACCATCTGTGTAACAGTCCAACGCGCTAACCATTACACCACAGCGCCCACAAAATTCTCCTGCACAATGTACAGTAATACCTTGTTAGATATTTGACTTTCTGTTTAATGCATACGTTGCTGATTTCAAGATTTTCTGAAACCACTCTTATCCATTTTATAGAATAGGTTGTTGTTGCTTATGACATAAGTTGTGCTACAAAAATTGATATTTATTAAAAAAATGTTGTAGTACACGGAAATTAATACTTACGACGGCCAATATGGTATGTTGTGTTATAATAACATTGTACACTGATAGAAATTTGTGCGTAGTATTAATGAATTTCTTCATTAATACAATGAATTATTTCATAAAAATGTCCCCAAAGAAACGTTTAATTGAGTCAATGAAAGGTGTTTCATTAAATCAATTTTAATGAATGGTTTCATTGACCCAATGAAAATTTCATAACGTATATGACATTTTTTTCATTAATTAATAAGTTTCATGTATTTAATGAATAAAATTCATAGTTTGTATTTTCGTTGATATTTAATAATTTGCACTTTTAATGATTATTTTAGCATAGCATTAATTTGGTGTTTATTAAGAAATTATCATTCGTTAATATTATTTATAAGGTCTGGTCTGGTCCAATTTTAAATTATTTTCTGCTTTTATTGCTTTATTTTTACAAAATTTTTCAATCTTTCTTTACATTTTTTATAATTTGTGTTAAAAGATGACATATTTTCTAATATGTTGGTACAAAATATAAATTTTTTATTCATCTGGCTTGGAATTCTGTAGAACGATCGACGAATATAGTCCACTTTTTGTAGTTAAATTACGACCATATTAGATAAAAATGTTTAATATTGTTAACAATGCTGTTAAAAACAAAAATTTATTATCGTTTAGCATAACGTTTTTGTGTAAAATCGCCAAAACGATAACAATTTAGGTCTCGTTTTCAACAAAACTATGTCGTTTTTCTTAGAGAATCTGTTCCCTGGAATTTTGTCAAAACTGTTAGCTCTAGGCAAATTTAATAAAAAAAAAAAATTAATTTATATCAAAGTTTTGGTTAATTCTGTTTAGAAAAACTTTTCAGTTTTTTTTAATTTTAAAATGATAGTACAAAAAAAAACTTTTTTTCTTCACAAGTCAAAATTTTTATTGAAAAAAATTTGAAAATTTGTCATTGATTTAATGAATTTTTTTTATGAAGTTATGAAAAAATCATAAAAATGTTAATGAAAAAAAATACCGATATTAATGAATTTTCATTCAGTAAATGAAATTTTTCATTAAACCAATGAATCGATTTTAATGAAATCGTTTCATTAATACTACGAAGGAAAATTCTATCAGTGTATGTTTTAATTATTTATAATTTTATTTAGAATTTTAATTTTTATGCAGCTTTTCTTTTTTATGTGTAGACGAGTTCAAAATTAATTTTCAATGTTGAATAATATATTTGAAAGAAAAAGCTAATAATTGTACATTCTTTCGTAAACATTATTTTATTGCTACTGCCGATAAAAAGTGGTAGTTGTGATTACGAGAATAGTTGGGTCTGCTAAAGGATTAAATAATGATATTTTAATTTTGAAATTAGTTGCAATAACATATAAATGGTGATTTCAAAATATAATTTAGAGTTGTGTCCACTGAAATTATTATTGGCATTATTTTAATTTTTAAATTATGTGTTTGGAGTAATTATTTGTTACTGTGATAATCAAACAATAAATTTTTATAGTTGTATCTACTGGAAGTTTATCTTAATATATTTTATTTTTAAAATTAGGCGGTATAACCAACTGATTGTAACTGAGATCACCAATTAATCGTCCTAATATTTAAATAGCGTTGTGTGTACCGTTTCTACACTGGGTAATGACACTTCCATTTGTATCTCACAATGATATGCATTTTATTTTAATATTAAAGCAAAAGAAGCTTAATTAAATTAAATACTTAATTAATTAAATTTCATAAGAGATAGACATACCAAAATTAAAAAATATTTCAATTTACGGTCTTACTTAAATACTTAAGATATCCCAAATTTAGTTTATTGTCTTTAAGAAAGGGTAACGTAACTAATTTTTCAAAATAAATATTAAATTTTTCAAAACAATTTGAAGATGACTCGTAAAAAAAATAAATAAAGAATAATGTCTAATGATGGGGGTAATAAATTCGCATTTAAAAACATTTTATAGGGTATTTTAAACAATATTTTTAAAATTAAACACAAAATTACTGAATGTTATTAAAACACGCAAAGAAAGTCTTAAAACAGAGTCATCATCACATATGGTTGATGATGAGTATGTTAAACAATTAAAACTCCCTTTTGTTCTTAGAATAATGGGAATATGTATTTGTATGTAAGCGGTTTGTACCTTGGCTAATTATTTTGTTAAAATTTTTTATATTTGTGAGAGAAAGAAAACCCGCATGTAAAGCAGGCGGTGAAATAGAAAAACTTTAAAAGGGTCGAAAAAGGGTTTTATAAAATTTATTGCAATGACTCATATACAAATGTTTCCTTAACATAGAAGAAATAATAAATTTTTGTGATCGATTAAAATCTTGAATTATTTTAAGATAAAATAAATAAAATAAATGAAGTAAAAACAAAATTTTTAATTTAGAAATGTTGACGTTAAGAAGAAGAATGAACGTTTTTCTCTAAATATTATAAACGCTATTAATTTTTAAATCAGACTAGACTAGTTTCTGCCTTTTTATGGACAGGCGTCATCAGTGATTTTCCATTTAAATTGTATTATTATTTGTGTCTTATAGTTGTCAGATTGTCTCTATATGGATAAATTTGTTCAACAACCTGCTAGAATCAAACCTGCGCTTCTTCTTACATTACAAACGTAACAATACCAAGTCATGAGAGTCTAGCGATCACACTCAAGTATGGCCTCGAATGCAGCTTAATTGCATTTTTCTTTCCTATTAGCTTTTCTGTTATTGTATATTATACTCAGAAGTGACCAACACTAACAAACACAAATATGCTATTTTTAGATTTTTGTTTATTTTTCTAATCTCCTCCGTCTCTATTTCACAACGTTACCAGATTGGTTTTTATGTTCAGTGTTGACAACTTTTATAATGTATTTTAGTACAGTTTTATTTTATCGTCATATAGACAGTCGCAATTAATTTTTTAATTAATATGCATTTGACAAATTTAATTTAGATATGTTGAGGTTAAGAAGAATAATAACCGTTTTTCTCTAAAAAATTATAAAATTTTTTGATTGCGAAACAATTTGATTGAAAAAATCTTTCAACTTTTATTACATTTTTCTTGTGTAGAAATTATAAACATTTGAGAATTTTTCTTGATAGAAATTCTTAAGATTGTGATATACACATAAAACACTAAAAACGAGTTTCAATTAAAATATTTGTTAATTTAATTTAAAGTTTAAATGAAATCGGTCCTATTAAGGAAATTGTAGTATGGAGTTAGATCGAAAAATTTCCAGACACACATAAATAAATTTTTAAATAATTTTTTATGTTTAAAAGTTAACTTATTTAAAAAGTCATCACATTATGTGTGCAAAATATTAGCATAATCGGATTATTACTTTGTTTACATACAAATGGGATTTGAACAAAATGTGAGGTCAAAAAAGGTAAAATTTTTACAATAAAATCCAAAATTTTTTGCAAAAAAAAAAAATAGCTTAAACAATCAAATGATATTAAGATTCTTTTTAAATTATTGATAAAGCCAGCAAAACAAGTTTCCAATATTGTAAATTTTTTTGAAATGGTCTGCTCCTACATCCAGAAAACATATTTGGTGTTGACAACCGAATTTATTGCCAATCGAATGATTCGGTTGTGGTAACCGAATGTTCCAATTGTGATCACAGAATTTGGTTGAGGCAACCGAAATTTTGTTGTCGCTGTCAAAATTCTCTTGAATAAACAAATTTACGTTTCTCACAACTAAAATATTCGGTTACCACAACTGAATCATTCGATTGGCTACAAATTCGGTTGTTAACACCGAATTTGAATTTTATTTTTCTGGGTGTAACAATTAGGAGAACAGTATTTTGCTGGATTCACGGGAATCACGCATGTGAGTGTGAGTGTGAGCTTAGCCCAATTTTACTCACGTGAGTGAGTGTGAATGGGTAAAAATTCTTCGTGAGGGAGTGGGTTTGAGTAAAATTTTAAATTGACTGAGTGTTCTGAAGTAGAACTTCAGCAAAAAATATGAATTTACTTCCGTGCGTGTGTGTACAAAAATTTCTCGTGCTTCATTGTGCGTGAGTGGAGTTTTCCTCTCGTGAACATGAGTAAGTGAGAGTAGAAATGCACTCACGTTCCCATTTCTACTTTGAATTATGAGATTTTTGAGTATAGTATTTTTTTCGCTCAACCTATCAAATATCAAAAATGGTGAGTCCGCGAAAAATCTCATAATTATGAGATGTTTCGCGTTTAGTATTTAATTTTTCACTCAAGATAACATATATCTAAAATGGTTAGTCCGCGAAACATTAAAAATCACAAAATTCAAATTTTAAAGTAAATTCAATGGCAAAAAGCTTATAATATTATTGCTCTATGGATATTTTGTAGGTAAAGACGTCAGCAAGTATAGTCAAAAACATGAAATTTCATTAGAAGAAAGGATGACTAACATTTCATTAAATTCAACTAACATTTGTCATTTGTTTTTACTGTTCGAAAAATTGCTACTGTTAGTAAAAAATAAACAAACATTTTTTTTTTTGTTTATTTTTTTAAATAACAAAGAACGACTGTACAAAATTAATGAAAAATCATAAAACAGTCATTTGATGTGGTTTGTTTTTTTAAATGAACTACAAGGTTAGTAATAAATTAAATTTTTCTACAAATGACTGACATTTACGTTAAAAATAAAAAGACTGTATTACAAACCAAACAACTACAAATTTTTAAAGCAGAAGTTCATAGAATGTAGTTTTATACAATAGGTACAAAGTTTGAAAGAGTATAACTCTGGAACAGTAAGAGCAAATACAAAATTTTTTGCTTCACAAAATTATTTGGAATTTATCAATCTTAACTGCATCATTAGTTTATTCAATCTTAGTAGAAATTTTAAAAGTTATAAAGCGTTATTCTCGAAATTTATGTAAAAAATTACGAAAAAATTAATATTTAGTACGTAAATATACAAAAGCATTACCGAAACAAACTTATGGTTTATGCATAAATTTGGTTATTGACCAAGTTATGAGTATAATACAAAAAACGTCCAAAAACTGCGATTTTGGGGAAAAATCGATTTGAGCGACCTCTAAACCTCTTCCAAAAAACCTAAAAAAAAATTCAAAAATACTCAAGTTAAGCTTGAGCAATAAACAAACAATTTTTTTGGGCCACCCTAATATGTACGTTCTACTCTACATAAGTCAATTATGTGTTTTTTTTATTCCGACGCAACCAGTAAAGGTTTTCTTTATTTTTACTACGCACTTAGGTATTTATTGAAACTTTTTCATTAGTCGTATGAAATTTTTAGTAAATAATATGAAATTTTTCATTAAATTTTATGAAAAAACCCCATTAATGTAATGAAAAGTTTAAATGAACGAATTCCAGTGACAATTCATTGATCTAATGCAAAATTTTATTGATATCGTGCAGATAATTTTTTCAGTGTTGTCATATTTTTATAAAAAGATTATTTTCAGAAATTTAATTAGTGAAAATATAACAAGAAATTGTATACTTAAAGAAACCATCGGAAAATAAAGGTAGACTATCAGCACACCAAAACCCCAAATTGTTTTGAAACCGTACCTCGAATTTAATATGTATAGCCTTTGAAAGTTTGGCTATTTTTCCAATTTTTTTCCATTATGGGTAAAAATTAAAAATTTTAAAGATTATATAATTGAAAAACCAATATATGTCAATATATGTTTTTATGCAATCCCATTTTAGCCTGGGTAGTTTACTTCATAAACTACATTAAAAAAATCCAAAACTTTAACTGAAAAAGCACAATTTAAAAAAACCTTAAAAACTAAATACGAGCTAATTTTCCCGCAGGGGTCCGTACGGGTTAAAAAAAAAACAATTGACCAATATAACAATACGAATAATTGAAAAAAAAATGGTCGAACAAACATATGAACTAAAAGAACGAACCAGTTCAATAAATGTAAATGAACAAATTGAACTGTGAACTACACTCACAATTAAATTAAGTGAAAATCAGTTAAAAACAGGACTACTTACTTTTCGTTTAAAACAATTATATATTTTAGTTTATTTTCAACTGTTAAAAAATTAATTGACTAAATCGGTATAAACAATAGATTGTTTTCGTTTATTTCCATACTCAATACATATAATACAAAAAGTTTTTGTTTTAAATAGAAAGTTTTAACTGAATATTTTAACTATTGCCGAAAGTCCGTTTGTTTTTTTTTTTTTTTGTTTAAATTAAAAAATATATTTCTTTGGTCATTTAACTGTACACCAAATTCTGTTTTTACGCGACCTTTTTTACGCGAATTTGATTTAACGCGATTTCAAAAAACTATTGTATTCTGTTTTTACGCGTTTTCATTTGATTTAACGCGGTCTAATTCTAGTGATGCAAGTGATGTTGAAGTCTATCGTAAACAATTGCGAATACTATCAGAAATTGATGCTGATTAAAAATTTATTTTTATTCTAGTTTTTAAGTTTTATGATTTTTATAATGTGTTCTTTTAAATGAAATGTTTTTTTCTTTTATTTTTGGTTAATTTTTGTTAATTTTCCTCAAGGGTTTGTGTTTTTGACGATTTTTTATAGAAGCCAGTAAAACTCGTTTAAGACGAATTTGGTTAAGACGAATCGTCGGTTATTACTAACTTATTCTAAAGTCCTGACGTCGTGGTAACAATTTCAATGGTACATCTGTTAATACAAACTTGCGTAAGATGAACACTCGGAAGATGACCTATTTTTAACAGTTCAACAAATAAAAATATTCATATAGTTTTTCCATTTTTATTAAGAAATTCCCAAAAATTTTGTAAATATAATTAAAATTTCGTTGAATTTTAGCAAATTTTAAAAAGCACAGAAATTCTTTCTCAAATATAAAGAAAACAATGTATTTATATAAGCAACTAAAATAGTTCCACAATATTTAAAAAATTTTATAAAAGATTTTTATATTTTGTGGACAATAATAAAATTGTAAAGAAATTTTACTACAGTGAATACAAAACTCGATTATAACGAATTAATTTTTCTGTCCACTCAGAGCTCATCTTAATCGAGATTAGTTCGGTTTTGTGATGTGTGTGTTTTTTTTCAAATTCACTATTCGTTTGTGTCGTTATGTTTGCATATATTGAACCAGTTGAGGTGTCTCAACTGGTTCAATATATAGAAAAAAAAGTAGGTGAGATCCGCCGGTACCGTGCAATAACTCCCAAACGAAGTAACTCCCCAAAAAAAAAATGAAATAAATCCCAAAAATTTTCCATATAAATTGGGATTTATTTCACTATGAAATAACTCCCACTGCGTTAGGACTTATTTCACAATTTTCTGTTAGAAATTATTTCGTTATGAAATAATTCCCAAATGAAATAATTCCCAACCAGGTTTTGTTGGGAGTTATCTCACTCCTTTTTGGCATTGGGAGTTATTTCACTTTTGTTGTGACTTATTTCATTTTCATTTTTAAATGTGATTTTATCGTTGGGAGTTATTTCATTTTTGCTGCGAGTTATTTCATTTCTATTAAAATTACATTTTGGTAAATTTTATGCATTTGTAACGGTTCTTAAAATTGTCGTAAAGTAAATAATAGCAATACAATGAGTTATTTTACCAAAAGGAACGCAGTTCTTGCTAGAATTTTGCTAAGTAAAGATCGGTATTAAAGTGATTAAAATAATGGCAAATCTTGAATTTGAAATAATGAGTGGTGTTTATTGAATATTATGAAAAGTTAAGACATCTCAGAAGGAGGAGGGGTCTGGAAAGGGTGGCATGACATAACGTCCAATGACATAATGTCCATGGACGTTATGTCACTCGAAAAGTGTCATAATGTCCATGGACTTTATGAAACTCTGCAATGTGACATTATGTCCACAAATGGAATAACATAAAGTCCATGGACATTATGCCACTTTTTGGGTGACATAAGGTCCATGGATATTATACTCCAGTGTGGAAACAGATCAGTAATTTTTAAGTTTCTTTTATGTCGCAATCTACGGAGGAAAAAACCCCTAAGACCGCCCGAGGGCCACCACCCAGAAGAACTTGTTTTTCAAATCGATGTCGAGTCCGTTTAAATCTTATATTTTTAAGACATCAAGTAATTTGTAAAAACAAGTTTTTCTGTGTGGCGGCCTTCGGCCGCTCTTAGGGGTTTTTTTTTCATCCGTAGAACGCGGCAGGCGGCTTCGCGAAATAAAGTTTTTTCTGTGTGCGATTATACGATTTATAAATTTAGTTTTATTTTGTGATATACTACTAACGAATATGCCACATTTGAAAGTGACATAATATCCAAAAAAAATAATGTCGTAATGTCCATGGACATTACGACATTTTCCAAATTGTCATAAAGTCCATAGGACATTATGACATATTTTGAGTGACATAACGTCCATGGACATTATGTCATTGGACGTTATGACATGCCACCTCTCGAAAGCGGTGCTTACGATTCGATTATGCTTATTTCATTTTTTCTTTGGAGGTTATATCATTTATTAAAATTGGGACTCATTTAATTTTTTTGGGTCTTATTTCATTGGGAGTTATTTCATTGGGACTTATTTCATTTGGGAGTTATTTCACGGTACCGAGATCCGCTGCTTTAGAGGTTTTGATCTACTAAGGCTCTACTTTCGTTTCCCAAATTTGTTAAACGGTGTTATGTTTGTAA
>CM037854.1:199042910-199207233 GCA_021234595.1 Delia radicum
AAAACTTTAAAAGGGTCGAAAAAGGGTTTTATAAAATTTATTGCAATGATTCATATACAAATGTTTCCTTAATATAGAAAAAATAATAAATTTTTGTGATCGATTAAAATCTTGAATTATTTTAAGATAAAATAAATAAAATAAATGAAGTAAAAACAAAATTTTTAATTTAGAAATTTTGACGTTAAGAAGAAGAATGAACGTTTTTCTCTAAAAATTATAAACGCTATTAATTTTTAAATCAGTTTCTGCCTTTTTATGGACAGGCGTCATCAGTGATTTTCCATTTAAATTGTATTATTATTTGTGTCTTATAGTTGTCAGATTGTCTCTATATGGATAAATTTGTTCAACAACCTGCGCTTCGTCTTACATTACAAACGTAACAATACCAAGTCATGAGAGTCTAGCGATCACACTCAAGTATGGCCTCGAATGCAGCTTAATTGCATTTTTCTTTCGTATTAGCTTTTCTGTTATTGTATATTATACTCAGAAGTGACCAACACTAACAAGCAGAAATATGCTATTTTTAGATTTTTGTTTATTTTTTTCTTGTGTAGAAATTATAAACATTTGAGAATTTTTCTTATTAGAAATTCTTTAGATTGTGATATACACATAAAAAACTAAAAACGAGTTTCAATTAAAATATTTGTTAATTCAATTTAAAGTTTAAATGAAATCGGTCCTATTAAGGAAATTGTAGTATGGAGTTAGATCGAAAAATTTCCAGACACACATAATCACGTATAAATTTTTTTATGTTTAAAAGTTAAGTTTTTTTTAAAAAAGTCGTCACATTATGTGTGCAAAATATTAGCTTAATCGGATTATTACTTTGTTTACATACAAATGGGATTTGAACAACAAGTGCATATTGGCATAACGGGGGCAGGCGGAACCTGCCCGACGGATGCCATGGGGGTTATGCTGGGGATACCACCATTGCATATTTCTGTAATGGAGGCTGCCTGCATAGGATCCTCCAGACTTAGAGAATTCGGTGACATGAGGGGAGGTGATCTAAGGGGTCACATGAGGATCGCTAGAATCCTAATTGATGACCCGATTACAAAGGTTACGGATAGGAGGTCACCGGAGTACATCTTTGATAGGAACTTTAAAGTGATGCTGTTCGACAGGGCCATGTGGACCAACAGATCCTGGGAGCCAGAGCGGGGTTCTCAGATATGGTTCACAGATGGCTCAAAGCATGCGAATGGTGACACTGGTGCGGGTGTCTATGGACCAGGTTTCCAACGGGCCTTACCCATGGGTAGATACCCCTCCATTTTTCAGGCAGAGATTTTTGCTATCTGTGTCTGCGCGGAGGAGTGTCTACGAAGGGGCACTATTAGATCTCGTATCTACATTCTTTCCGACAGTCAGGCGGCATTAAGGGCTTTAATGTCCTATGAGGTGTCATCTGGTCTGGTCATGGAATGCATTCTGGCTCTTAACCGACTTGGCAGGCGCAACTCGCTTACCTTAGGGTGGGTTCCTGGTCACGAGGGGCATGAGGGCAACGAGAGGGCAGATTGTCTTGCTAATTGCGGGGCCCGAAGGCCCTTTATTGGCCCTGAACCATTCTGTGGTATACCTTTGGGGTATGTTAGGGAGAAGCTCGGGTCGTGGAGGGAGTCAGAATTCTCTCTCTATTGGGGAAAACTCTCTTGGCCAACGACAGGCTAAGAGATTGATTTCTTTTTCCAGTGCAGGATCGAGGAGACTCTTGTCCCTCGGGAGGGGTGACTTGAGAACCCTGGTGTCTTACCTGACTGGACACTGCAATCTCAGATACCACCTGCTCAAAAGGGGTCTTTCGGACACGGATGAGTGTAGGTTTTGCGAACTGGTAGCTGAGACTTCAGAGCATGTTCTTTGCGAATGTCCGAGGCTATGTGAAAGGCGTGCCAAGTTTCTTGGCAATCACTTTGTCTCCCCTTCGGACATTATGAAGATTTTGCCTAATAGGATTATTTGCTTTATAGGTAGCTTGAATCTTTAGGGTAACTTTAGGCAGCACAAAAGACCTAAGTTGGTCGCGGTGCATAGTGCCATATAATCTAATCTAACAACAAGTGAGGGCAAAAAAGGTAAACTTTTTACAATAAAATCCAAAATTTTTCACAAAAAAAATTTCCTTAATTGTCCAGAACTTAAAACAATCAAATGATATTAAGATTCTTTTTAAATTATTAATGAAGACTGCAAAACAAGTTTCCAATATTGAAAATTTTTTTGAAATGGTCTGCTCCTACACCCAGAAAACATATTTGGTGTTGACAACCGTATTTATTGCCAATCGAATGATTCGGTTGTGGTATCCGAATGTTCCAGTTGTGATAACAGAATTTTCGTTGAAGCAACCGAAATTATGTTGTCGCAGTCAAAATTCTAATGAATCGACAAATTTACGTTTCTCACAACTAAAATATTCGGTTACCACAACTGAATCATTCGATTGGCGACAAATTCGGTTGTTAACACCGAATTTGAATTTTTATTTTTCTGGGTGTAACAATTAGGAGAACAGTATTTTGCTGGATTCACGGGAATCACGCGTGTGAGCGAAGCCCAATTTTACTTTCGTGAGTTAGTATGAGTAGTAAAATTTTAAATTGAGTTAGTGTGATTGAGTAGAACTTTAGCAAAAGAAATATGAATTTACCTCCGTGTGTGTATGTACAAAAATTTGTGCGCCCCGGTAGGCTGGTTGGTAGCGTGCTGGCTTATCAGTGCGGGGGTCGTGGGTTCGATTCCCACCAGAGGCTTAGTAGGTCATAGTAGCTAGTGTTCGGTTAGGGTAATAGTATATAATTTAATTATATGATTTGATTTGATTATTAATTTATAAAAGAACGAACCAGTTCAATAAATGTAAATGAACAAAATGAACTATGAAATATGAATTACTCCACCCATAGGTTTTCCACAAACACTACGTAATATACACATTAAATTAACTGAAAATCAGTTACAAACAGGACAACTTACTTTTCTTTTAAAACAATTGCATATTTTAGTTTATTTTCAATTGTTAAAAAATAATTTGACAAAATCGGTAAAAACAATTGATTGTTTTCGTTGATGTCAATACTCAATATAATATAAAAAGGTTTTGTTTTAAATTTATGTTGTGTATTGAATAACAGACAGAAAGTTATAAAATAGATTTCTTTGGTCATTTAACTGTATATTCCATTAAAACAACTTTACCGATTACCGTTTCAAATAACTGTTGTCAGTGTATGAATTCCCAAATTTAGTAAATAGCATATGTCCAAAAATTAAATTTTTGGTATGAAAGTGGGTTATTGGAAAAGGCCTTTTTGAAATCAGAAACTCATAAATAAAGATTAAAAAACTGATGGCTCAAATATTTGACCTTTGGTGGATTTTTTAATTATTGAAATAATAAACACATTTTTCTCAAGGTTTGTCCCGAGCAGTAAAACTAGTTTAAAGCGAATTTGGTTAAGACGAATCCTCGGTTATTACGAATTAATTACAGAGTCCTGACATCGTGGTAACAATTTCAATGGTACGTCTGTTAATACAAACTTGCGTAAAATGAACACTCAGAAGATGACCTATTTTTAACAGTTCAACAAAAAAAAGTATTCATATAATTTTTCCATTTTTATAAAGAAATTCCCAAAAATTTTGCAAATATAATTAAAATTTCGTTTAAATTTAGCAAATTTAAAAAACACAGAAATTCTTTCTCAAATATATAGAAAACTATGTATAACCCAGTATTTATGCAATCAAATAAAATAGTTCCACAATATTTCAAAAAGTTTATAAAAGATTTTAATATTTTGTAGACAATAATAAAATTGTAAAGAAATTTTACTACTGTAAATACGAAACTCGATTACAACGAATTAATTTTTCTGTCCACTCGGAGCTCATCTTAATCGGGATTAGTTTGGTTTTGTCATGTGTGTGTGTTTTTTTTTTTTCAAATTCACTCTTCTTTTGTGTCGTTATTTTTGCATATATTGAGCCAGTTGAGGTGTCTGAAGGGGTCCGTGAAACAAAATTAGGTGAGAACCGCTGCTTTAGAGATTCTGATCTACTGAGGCTCTACTTTCATTTCCCAAATTTGTCAAACGGTTTTATGTTTGTAACGTTGTTTTACACTTAAAAAAAATTAATAAAAAAAATTAACCTAATTGAAATGCAATTACTGACGTATGAGTGTTTTGTCCAGATTTTTTAAAATCAAGATTTTTTTGTAATATTTATAATGCAATTTTGACATAATTTTTATTAAAAATAAAAATTTTGTTTTTTTCGACCTTTAATTGTGCAATGAAAATGAAAATTATTTAAGTTCGAGGTCATACTCTATATTTCTTTATGAATATTCCTTACAAATAATCTATGGAGTTTTTTGTTTTCAAATTTTTTATTTGACCCTTTCAGGAATGTGTTGATAGATGTATTTCGGGAATTTTTTAGGTTCCCATCATCAGAACACGTTTTGAAAGAGGTAACAATCCCATGCCAAACATCAAACATTCATATACACTAGTTTACTCACTACATGAGAACTAATATATGAGCTTGAAGTTAAAGATTATCACCATTGATCAAAAAATAAATTGAAAACTTGTTTGTTATGTGCAAGGTTTACCTCTGCAGAGCTCTGGTGGATATTCAATACACGTTTATTTTGTTTTGTTCCTCATTTTTATTTTTTGTTTCATTTATAAACAAAAACAGGGGGAGTAAACTAGACTGTACTTTGTCTTTTATTTATAATGTTTTTTTTTTTTGTGGAATCAATTATTTTTTATTAAAATTGTGAATAAAATTCTTACCGTTCACAAAAATCCCACTTGGCAGATTTTTTAAGACTTGTTTGATATTTACTTTTTATATTTACAAAAAAATTACGTTTTTTCGAAACGACACAATAAATCCAACAAAAACGTGTGGATTCAAGTCGAAACTTTATTAAAATTATTAAATTCTCTTAATATTTGATAAAATCGCTTATTTATTCGATTTTTTTCTAATTTTGGCATTCTTTTTCAATTTGTTGTCATTATGGGTTATCAAAATTAGAAATTTTGTGTGCAAAAATATAATAGACATAGATATAATTACATTTTTTATATAAAGTGAGTTTTAAATCAAATAAAACTTTAATTGAAATATTATTAACAATAATTTGTTCTGTACATAGTTGATATAATGAATCCCTCAAGTTTTTTAAAAATTTCCAGATTATGTGTCAGTTTTCCTGCATTTAAAATTCTCGTAGAGTACATCGTCATAGTTTCACTGATGTTAATTAGTTGCCTTTCCCCAATATCAATTAATTTATATAGAATTTATTGATCACTTAACGTTCATTGCCCTTTTGGATATTATGCGATTATATATAGTCGACATCATAAATTGATTTGAATATTTTTTTACATACAGATGACGAAGAAATGTATGATGTATTTATACATAATTTGTTGTCGTCATTTATTGACTCCCCCACACCGGATGTTGCTGATTTCTTATACTTAATATTTTTGTTATTGATCAATTTCTCATAAGATTGATTTGTTTAGTGCTCCCTCAAAAAATAAAATTATTTGGATTTTGTATAGTTATGAGTTGTCGGCAAATCTTTTGCTAATTTAAAATTACAGGATATTATCGATCATTGGTTAAATAAATTTTTAAAACTGTCTATGCGTAAAAGAGTTATTGAAATTACGAGAAATGTTGGTTGGTTACAATTCACATGTGGTCCAAAATTAGGAATTGACAAGAAAAATACTCCACAAAAAGTGAGTATAGGCTTTGAAAACACTATATGTCCGATTTCAGAAAAACGTATTGTAAAAAAAAAATCTACACAGGCCTACAACATTTTAGAGAGGTCAAAAAAACATGCTTCTCTAAAGGCTTGAGGTCCGCTGAATTCGAATCTGGCCACTAAATTTCTCCATCATATCAGGCTTTTGAGATATATTGGCATAAATTTTAGAAAACCCCCGTTTTTTTGCTATATTTGGTAAGCCATTACATTCCGATTTATGGCTTTTTCACAAAATTCGTTATGTAACCCAGTAAAACTTTGGTAATGGGTGCGATAAAGTAATGCATTACCTTGTAATGTATATTCCTTACCTGCATCATTATTTTCCAACATAAAGTTTGAACTTACCTATAGTGGGTTACATAATGCATTGCTTTGTAATTGACACTCCTTACCTTCAGCAGTATTTCGAAACATAAAGTAATGAGTTATCAATATTTGTGTACTCATGGATTACCTTGTAATGATACATCATTAATTTCAATTTATAACGAGCTTTCAACCTTCTTATATTTACAAAAATAAAGCAAATCAAACATATTAGCTAGGTTGATACTAGTATTATGTTTTACATTATTTCGAAACATAAAATAATGACTTACCGATCATTATTTACATAATGCATGAAATATACATGTAATGTATTATTTAAAATATTTTTTTTAAATCTATATTTAGATCTATCACCAACGTAAACTCGTAGCACAACAATTCATATACATTTTAAGCACCTTTTTATTATATGTGACGATAGCTCAGTGGGTAGAATTGTCGCCTTACAGCCAAAAGACCCCAAGTTCGAATCTCAGCGAGACCACTTTATTTATTTAATTAAAAAAAATTTTAAATATTTTTTTTTTAATGAAAATGAAAAATTATTCAAATTCGCGGCTATACTCTATATTTATTTATTAGGATCTTGTCCTAACAAATAATCTATAGAGTTTTTGTTTTCAAATTTATTAATTGACCACTTTCAGGAACGTGTTGATAGATCTATTTCGAGAATTTCCTGGGTTCCCATGAGAACTAATATATGAGCTCGAAGTTAAAGATTATCATCATTGATCAAAAATAAATTGAAAACTTGTTTGATATGTGCACCCTCTACCTTTGGTAGATATATAATACATGCTTTTTGTTTTTTTCCCCACCTTTTTATTTCACACTTGTTTTTTTTTTTTTTGCTTAAAAACAAGATATAAAAGTGGAGTAAACAAGACCGTACTTTGTCTTTTATACACTTTGTCTTTTATTTTTGTGTATACTTGTAGTATTTACAAAAAATGGGGATGATTAATTTACAAAAATTGATTTTTTTTTTAATTTATCTAAACGAAATCTACACCATTAGAGAGGTCACTAAATTTCAATTAATATTCTGAATATTTATTTATATTAAGAAACATCGATTAAAATTTTGACTTTCCATTTGAAATTAAAAATATATTTTTTTAATTCGCTTTCTTTTGGAAACTCAAAAATAATTTTAAATTTTGGCACATCAATTTAAAAAAATATATTAATTTTCACTTGAATTTGGTGAACATTGAACAGAATTGTTGGTGTTACAAATGGTGTTTTTTACTAAAAATAGTATTTCGTGAATTTCAATTGATATTATTTGAGTATTATTTGTTATTAAATGGAATTTTTTTTGAAATTTAAATTTACTGATTTTTAATGGAAATTTTAACTGGAAAATTTCAATGCAAAAAGTAAATAAAACTTTCTAATTGTAGTAAAATCAATAAGGCTCTCCTATTTACTAATATTTAGTCAATGTTTTCTGATTTCAGCAATTTTATTTTAATTTTAGTTTTCCAAAATTTTTACTAATATTTAGTAAAAATTTGGTTGATTTTAGTAAATCGATTTCCACTAAGAATTTACTAAAATTTTACTAAATTTTAGTAACTTCTAATAATTTGCTTTTTTTACTAATTTTACTTTACTAGCAAATTACATAAACACTTTTGCTAAAATTAGCAAAACGATATGGTAGCCTGATATTAGAAAAATTTTCTGTAACAATTACAGTTTTTTCTGTAACTTTTACAGACTTTTTTTTGATTGAGTAGTATTTTGTTTTTTTTTTGTCAATATCTAATTTTAGACTTCATGTGAATTGTATTGAAAAACACATGTCCGAACGTCTGTCTCTTACACAAATTTTAGTTAATTATCGAAGAATAATCAATTCATATTTTAATATCATATATATTTCCATATAACAATGGCGATTTTTTCACAAATTAATTTCAGGATATCAAATTACTTTTGTACGATGGAGTAGTGTCTATCTCAAATCTTAAAAACCCCCATCTTAGAAACATCAACTTATGATCATCGATATTTTCTGTTATATATTTAATTAATAAAAAAATATATTTTTCAAACATATTCCCCAAAGTATCCGTTAAAATATACATTTAAGGCTATAAAATATTGGGGATATTGTATCAAATTACCGATATAGAGACATTTAGCATTTAAAAAAAGGGTTAGTAATTTATGTATCATTTTATTGTGGTATTTTCAAATGTCTCTTTATATACTCATATGAATATGTCTCATGTCACGCCAATAAAAACGGATAATCTTTTAACAGACAACCAACCATGTATTTTGCAAAAAAAAAGGTAATTCCCACAATGGCAATTTTTACTAAATATTTATGTGACAAGACATGATAAATATTAAGAAATTGAAAAAAATATTTCAATATGCATTTAGAAAAACAGTTAAGATTAACGTGGCTATTAGTTGGGGAGAAAGAATTTGTATAAGTATAGAAAAGTGAAGTGGTTAAACTTTAGTTTACCTTTTAGAAAAATATACTTCGTGGACTTTTATACTATCTATATCTATGACGACATGACATAGAGCAAGCTAACATTATCCTAATTTTTGGTATACGATTATTTACGAAAATGTTTTTGGGAGACCGGGACTATGACCAAAATATGTTCAATGGAACCATGCAAAAGTAATTTTCACACGTGGAAAAATCAATATATAAGTGAAACTAGAAACTACATACAGTTTAACTGAGGTTTCAGTTTTCTCCATCACGTCAAAATTAATTCAAAAGGACTTTAAAGTTTTAATTTTTCAAAAAAATATTAAAATACTTGTACTCATGATATGAGTTATAAATATTGGTATCAAATGAAAGGTGGAAAACTCTACTTGTACTCATGATATGAGTTATAAATATTGGTATCAAATGAAAGGTAGAAAACTCTGCTTATATATATATAATGTCCTATGGTTCCTTAAGAGGGCATGGGGTCTTTCACAGAGGTGCACTTGTGCGGAAAGCTTTCTGTCTGTTATCCACTTGGGGATATCAAGAAGCGATTCCTTCGCCGAACTTCCCAAGCAGCTCACTACTTCCGGTCTTACACCAAGTATCCCCTGGGAATGCGGTTCAAGCGCCCGTCTGGCCGCAGCTAGAGTGAGAATGCGCAGCTGAGTAACCTGATGGGCAAGCTAACACCGTCTCAGGTAATTAGGTGACAACTGTCGCTGAAACTCAACTGTTTTCATGCCGCTTTTTTCGGCTAGCCTGCCTAGAGGTTATTGGCAGCCCCAACACTAGGATCAGATAAGGTGGCCCAATCAGTCGCTTTGTCCTAAACAACAATTATTACTGAAACCACAACTAATATCAATAAAACTCTGCTTTGCAAAAACAAAAAAAATTTTGATTATAATTTTTCAATATCAAGAATGTACATAAAAAAAAGGAATCCTTCATAATTTTTTTAAATTTGTCCAAAATAAAATATTTCTAAAGGCTTGAGTATACTGACAAATGTACATAAATTTCATCAAGTTGACTTTTCTTGTTTAGTTTTAGCAAAAATTTAAGTTTTCCATACACTCAAGAAAAATTTAGTAAAGTCAGCAAAAAATTTTGCCGAGTCATCAAAATTTTAGTCAGGAGAATGCTTGCAAATTGCTAATGTCAGCAAAATCTTTCGCTGAAAATCAGCGAGCTGATTTTTAGCAACAAAATTAGTAGATTCAGCAAAAGTTTTGCTAACACTTGGTGGAAAATTAAAAACACTTGCTAATTAGTTAGAAAAATTTTTGCTGAATATTACTAGACTGAAAAAAACTCAAAAAATTTGTATGAAAATTATATATTAGTTAATTTATTTGCTGAAAATCATAAATCATGTTTTTGTGATTCTTTTAAAACTAATTTACAATACGATACAAAATATAAAAATGCTCATACTACCACATTGACGACAAGAATTAATGTAATATCTAAAAAAATAGAAATAATTATATTCAACATAAACAAAATTATCTTTTAACTACTTACATCAATGGTTGTCTATATGATGCTATTTTCTAAAGGACTGCAAATGTCGCAGATAATTATAGAAACGAAAAATAAGAAAAAGGAACCACAAAAATCTACCTTGGATGTGTGTCTTTCGCTTTAGTCTGTCCACCTGGCTGTATACTTGTTTCCAATTTGACCACACTAGATTATTAATCTCTATAAACATTTAGTTGAGAAATACACATTTAATCTTTATTAAATTTAAATATTTTATTTTGTCTTTTATTTAATTAATAGACAATTACTTTCACAAGCCGGTGACAATGTAAAATTTAAGTTCATAATTTTGTTTTATATATGAAAAACAGATACAAAAATCTTTCATGTTTGATTTTTTGTATGTCTTATTAGAGTTGTACTATTAAGTATCATTTTACTCGTCATTACTACATCGTGACATGCAGCGACATCTAATGCATTCTGCGTATATCTTTCAATTAGATTGTCGTCCACACTATTAATGTGTCCACACTATTAATGTGTCCACACTATTAATGTGTCCACACTATTAATGTGGTTTAGCAAAATAAATTAGTAAACCATTAGTATAATATTAGTAAAACATTAGTTCAAAACAGTTAAGTGCTAAACAAATATAACTAACATTTTAGCTGAAAACATAATTTTTGCAAAAAACTTGCTGAAAAATAGTATACCTGATTTTCAAGACTTTTTACTAACTTTTCTATCAACTTATTGTTTTGAGTGTAGGAATTTTGGACTTAAGACCACAAAAGATAAATGTTATTAGTAGGCAATAAATTATTGCTCAGTACAAATTAATAATTAAGAAAAAAGTTTAACTTTTATATCAAAAAAGTTTAAAAAAATTTTTAAATACACTAAGAGAATTATCTTTTCTTCAGTAATGAATTTCTTTATACATAGATTTAATGAAAATCGTCACTGGAACTCGTCCATTGAAACTTTTCACAGAATCTATGAAACAGGTATCATTAAAGTCATTGTAGAATTAATGAATATCTTCATAAAACTAATGAATCATTCCGACAATGAAGCGTTTATAGAATTCATGAAACAGTTTTATAAAATTGTTTAATATTTAGAAGTTTCCTTGAGTTAATAAACCTATTCATGAATGTCTTGAAAACCTATTCATGAATGTCATTGAAACTAAGGCAGCTTCATATGATTTTTTTTTTTTAAATTTTGATGAAAGTCCAAAATTATATGGAAAAAATAAAGAGCTTGTGTTTAACACTTGAGAATTTAATCTTAACACTAAAGTATGAAAGGTATGAAAACTGATAAAATTATAAAATTTTATGTAAAAATTATGTCTTTAAAATAATTTCAATGCTCTAAAGAATATGTTCATTAAATTTATAAACGCTGCTAATAATCGACATACATGGATCCATACACGACCACACATGCTTCATATATGTCCATATGTATCCATGCATGATTCATACATGTTCATATGAGGACTCATAAATGTTTTTCTTTGTGAATTAATGAAAATTGCGGTAATATTTATATATATAATCATACGTGTCTATACATTTCCATACACTGTCATATGTGTACATTAGCGGAAATTGTGGTAATATTTATGATCGCATATGAACTCTTATGAATATATATTAATCGTATATGGTGGTATATGGACATGTATGACCTCGAATCACTTCATATATGACCATGAATCAGTTCATTTATGTTCATAAATGGATGCATATATGTTGATTTTTAACTGGGAAGAAATAATTTATAAAATCGAATGAATTTTTTTTATGAAACTATTAATTATATAAACAGAAATGTTATGAAAATTTTTAAATATTAATCAAATTTCTTGTATATAATGAAATTATTCATTGAGTCTACGAAAAAAATTCTATGAAATTGTTTCATTAATATCATGAAGGGTAATTATTTCAGTGTAGTACACAAAGTACATTTGTGTGGTAAAACAAATTTGCTGTGGTGGAAAACAACTTAGGTGGTAAAAAAAATATTATTCACCTCTATAGCCTATTAAAAAATATTTTGTTCACCAGACGCCTAGGAAGAAATTTTACACGCAACATTTAGAGATACCTTCGATATGTACGTAAAAGGTACATATCATATAAATAATCTGAAGTTTTAATCTTTTTTCGAATTTCGTAAGGAAAAATACAAAAAAAAAGAAATTTTGAAAATCGGATACGAATTTTGACTGGAAATGTTTAAAGGAGGATCTACTGTGTAATAAGTATAAATTATTTTTTAAATAAATACAATTTACTTTGCATTTAAGATCTGCTAACTAATCTCAAATTATCCAAAGGCTAGGGCTTAACCATACAATGACAAATATACATGGACAAATTTGTGGTAAAAGTTAAAAGCTATTTTTAGAAAAGTTACTCGCTTTAAATAATGAACCTGTTTTCTGTTTTATTAAAATATGAATAAGAGGGTGGTGGCTTAATATATTGAAAATTGTTTCAGTCACGTTTGTCAATGTGATATTTTTTAGATTGGTTTAAACAATAAGCAATGCACATAAGTTGATACCATGTAATTGTAATTTTTCAATTTTTGATTACTACGCTTAACTCCAGCTGGCAAGGAGCCAGAGGGGTCTTTTGGTCCGATCAGACTATTGAGCGTATCGTTGCTCTTCGAACGAAGATCTGTAATGTCTTTTAATTTCGGAATAGATATGGAAGGCATTTTTAAGAATCTCACGACAAATCCATTTATCTAGTATCTAGAGTTTCTTGACGTCAACTGGGTACTTGTTGACTGGATCAGTCACATGCTAGAGAACCGTTGGATCAACTTCGACGTCGGTAGGACGAAAATCAAGCACAGTGTACATTGTGGCACACTACAGGGAGGTATTTGTGGGTTGACACCCTATATAGGTATTTGAGGAATTTAACGAATGATGACTTCGAAACCGACTGCTATGTAGCTGATGTAGCGATACAGCTCCATATAGAGAAATAAAGTGCCAACCGAATTGAAAAGTGTAGTTTATTGGTAACAACTTATAAATTCGGTTAGTACAGCGATATTTATATTGATGTTTTGCTGAACTACAAATTTCTTATTCCAGATGTGTAGGGATGGGAATTCATACCTACACGGATGGCTCGAAACTTGACTGAAGAACTAGTTTATGTTTCCTTTAAAACCGCCATCATATAAGATAATAATTTCGATTCCTATACCACAACACAGTCTTTCAGGCGAAGGCCGTTGTTATTACGCAGTGCATTCGATTTCTAAATAGCAGTGAATATTCTCGGAATGTGGTCATCTTCACTGTTAGTCATTCTGCGATAAGGGTACAGTCAGGAGGATTAGTGAGAAGGATATTATTATTATTCTTCACTACACTGATCATAATCTATGCATAAAATTATGAAAAAATGTCAAAATAATAATAAACGAAAATTTGTACATTTTACGAAATTTTTTGTAGTTTTGACAATTATTTCGTATTTTTATGCATGAATTATTATGAGTGTACAGATTGGATTTTTTTCCTTTCTATTTTGCACTTGAATACTTTTTGTATAATTCTTTTCCTTATTTTCTTGAATCCATTCTGTAGCGTAGTACTCTACGCTACAGAATGTATTGTGAATCTACCTTCGAACACTGCGACGGGAAACGAAAGGACTGAGGAGCTGGCAGGGAATGGCTACATACTATTTTCTGCCAAAGGCAGAAAGTTATCCCAGTTTCTGCCAAAGGCAGAACTTGGATAATATGCCTTCAACATACAGGGACATATCTGGGACGGGTATGATGATAGTGCCATTACGAAAGAAACACTCTACACTTCCGTCTCGCCCTTCGTAAATGGAATTTGATGACTGTAGGGCAATGAGACCCTGGAACACTTCTTCTTAAGCTAGTTAGGGAATTAGTTATCGGTCGTTATGCCTTACAATTGGGATTCATAGAATGATTTCCGAATATACTTCCAGAATTGATTCGTTAAGAACCAATTCTAAGCTCGCGGGCATTGGAGAGTGGTTAGACATTTTGTCGCGAACTAGTTTGTTTTTAATCTATCTTTTCTCTTTTGCGCTCATTTTATTCAGAATTATTAAACAAATATTTCACCAATATTATCTTGAGAACAGTTGAAATAATGACAAATGAAGGAGTGAACTAGAAGGTGGAACAAATTAACTGTGAACTAAATGGCCAAATCGTACCGTTATGAGTTATCAACTTATAACCATAGCTAAGCTAAAACAAACGTGTACGAACTGGAATGCATAAACATGTTAACAATTTATGTAAACCTGTTGCTACAGGTAAAATATGATTGTTATGACAATTATTATATTGTGACACATACCATCAGTTTTTTTCGTTCGTGGCAAATGTAACAATTGTATACTAAACTCACCTTTTTTTGATAGAAATCTATTAAGGAATGACAACTTGTTTGTAGACAACCCTTGTGGGTATAGAAAAAACTTTCTTGTAAAAAATGGTTTGCAAATATACTTTAAAATCCTTAATGTTTTTGAATAAAAAATCATTTATACTAACTTCCTTAAACTGCATGGATATTAAAATCGAAATCTTACTTATTTTGAATTAAAAATCAATTCGATATTTATGAAATTACAAAATAAAAAAAAGATTATAAACCGTAACGTCAAACATATGTGTTATTTTCGAATACTCCCATAAAACATGACTTTTCCCTATACAACCCACATAATATTTAATTCATGCTTTTAACATTAAATTGTCATTTCATGTTATAAAAACAAACCCGACCTATCATCAATGACAAAAGATAATTTTTAACGGTATTTAATTGTTTCTCTTCATATATCTTTCTCTTTCTTTCGCACATCTTAGCCAACATCAGCAGTTGCATTTCAATGTATTCGAATAATGTATTCTCGTAATGTATGGCAAATAAAATCACATTAAGTATTATTTTCTTTTCGCCAAATTTCTTTTTGGTCTCTATGATTTTAATGTACCATGATAATGTTTTTGTTAAGCACCTGCTGACAATTTCAAGTGCATAAAATCCATTCCTTCTTTCAGTCAGTCACTCATGGTAAATTGTATCACTTGTTTTTATTGTACACTCTATAGAACTACAAAAGGGTAGGGGGGTGGTGAAATGAGAGAGTAGGCAAATGTTATTGCAAACCCATAAAAAAGGACAACCATGAGGATTGTTCATGCTACATTGCAACATATGAAATACAATAACAATAAAAGAAATTATTATAATTGCTAAAATGCATGACAACAACTGAAACCATTCATCCCTGTTGTTTGTATCGTCTCCTAAAAAAATTATGTTTTAAAGGTAGTCATGGAGGAAGTATGTCACACACTCAAAGTGTGAGGTGGCTACCAATCAGCTAATCCAGTAATCACAAATGCGATGACCACAACTTTTGATTGAGGTTATGCTATAGAGTTGGTTTGGAAAATTGTAACTCCAAATAGTTTAAAAAGAGCAACAAAAATTATGATTTTAACAAAATTGTTAGAGTTTTCCAGACAGCAAAATTTTCTCTTACAAATAAATCGGTTATTTAAAGATCTAATGGAACTGCGCCCTGCGACTAAAGATTCAAGCTACCAATGAAGGGAAAACATTCCTTGTTCCGTTGGAAGGCAAAATTTAGCAGCCACCCAAGAACCTTAGTATTCTTTCAGAAAGCCAAATTCGCAGAGAATATAATCTCATACATCAACTCACAAAATCTACAAACATCAGTGTCCTATTGAGCTTTAAAGCTAATATTAGCTCAAAAGAAAAAGTATGAAATCCGAGAATTTCAATATTTTAAAATCTTGTGTTTTTTAGGAAAACAAATATTCAGGACGAAAATGAAACAGTAGACAGTTTTAAAATTTTTTCTCTATGAAAACTTCTTAGAATTTGAAAGGCCTTAACATGTTACACAAGAAGAATTTTTTGGACGAGTTTGAAAGAAATATTTTTTTAAACTAATGCATTTATTTTACAAAGTGAATAAATTTTTTTTTTCCATTTCATTAAAAAACTTTATAATTTTTATAAAAACTGTTTCCAATGAAACTTTTTCTTTAGGCGTATGAACTTTTTTAAAAAATCAAAATATAAATAAAACTAAGTTCTTCAAATAATTTTGAGAAAAACTTTATTAGTCTAATCAACGAAATCCAGCGAAACTTCTTTGATTTAATGCACAAATTCATTAATATCCTGCTTATATTTCTCTCAGTGTATAATTGAAAAAATTAGCTAAGTCTGAAATATTTTATATTAATTTTGCTAATTTTCATAATCTCAAGTTACTTTTGTAGGTAAATTTTCCCTTAATCTGAATTTTATATTAGAAAAGTAAATTCGCTGAGTTTTTTTAGGATACATTACAAAATTTTAAAATGTTGTACTGATTTCATGTCAGAAAAAAATGGCGAACGTTTACCATATGTTAATTAACCGCATTGAAAATGTTTCCAAAGAAACTGCTTTGGCTGCAGGATGGTGGATGTATACCAGGTGCAAACACTCCCACATCGAAGTTTTTTTTTATTGTAGTCAATAAAACATCATACTAAAAAATGTATTTTTGAATACACCAATTGAAAAAAGTTATCAAAAAGTATATTTAAAATACAAAAATGTGTCTGTCAGGGACTAGCTGTAAAGTAAGTAATCCCCTTAAACATGATCAAAAACTGAACAAATTGTCATTTAAGCTTTTTTAGTATCTCTCTAAAATTTGGGGATAATGGGGGATGGTGTTTGTGCCCCATTGTGGAAAGCTTCCCCTTCTACCCTACTTTAAAAATGTGATATTGTTTCCCTGTAACTCGTCTTAGGTCTTCTGGTAATTGGATGTAATCCAATGGTTTTCCACAATTACATTCACAGGTGGCATTCAGCCGAGCATAGCCTCATATTTTAGACGAATCTCAATAAATTAGATCTTCCAAATTTTCTTCAATGTCCTACGCTCAAATAAAAAAGTTAGTAAATTCAGCAAAAAATTTTGCTGAGTCAGCAAAATTTTAGTCAGGAGGGTGCTTGCAGAAAAATTGCTAATGTCAGCAAAATCTCTTGCTGAAAATCAGCGAGCTGATTTTTAGCAACAAAATTAGATGATTCAGCAAAAGTTTTGCTAAAACTAAGTGGATTAGAAATTAAAAAACCCTTGCTAAACATTAATACAATTTTTGCTGAATATTAGTAGACTGAAAAAAACTCAAAAAATTTGTAGAAAATTTTTATTTTAGTTAATTTATTTTGCTGAAAATCATAAAACATATTTTGTGATTCTTTTTAAAATAATTTATCTTTCAACTACTTACATCATTGGTTGTCTAAATGATGCTATCTTTTAAAGGAACGCTAATGCAGTAGAGAATTACAGAAACGAAACAAAAACATAGCAAAATGCAACATATACAACACTTTAAAAGAATTCTTTTGCAATAAGAAAAAGGAAACATAAAAACATTTCGCTTTAGTCTGTCTACCTGTTGTATATTTGTTATCAACTTGACCACTCAATTTGACTCAAATACACGTTTAATCTTTTTTAAATTTATATATTTTATTTTGTCTTTAATTTAATTAATAGACAATTACTTTCACAAGCCGGTGAAAACGCAAAATTTAAGTTGTTTCAATCCACAATTTTGTTTTATGTATGAAAAACAGATACAAAACCTTCTATGGTTGATTTTTTTTATGTGTCTTACTAGAGTTGTACTTTTTAGTATAATTTTCCTCGTCACTACTACATCTTGACATCTAATTCATTCTGCGTATAACTTTTAATCTGGTTGTCGTTCACACTAATGATGTGCTAATCAGCACAATTTTTTTTAGCAAAAAAAAATTAGTAAAACATTAGTAAAATATTAGTAATACATTAGTTCAAAACAGTTAAGTGCTGACTAAGTATAACTAAAATTTTAGTTTAAAACATAATTTTAGCAAAAAATTTGCTGAAAAATAGTATACCTGATTTACAAGATGTTTTACTAACTTTTCTACTAACTTATTTTTTTGAGTGTAGTGGTAGTGGTTCTGATGACACCTCTAATTGCAACTATAAGGAAGAAAAGTAATTTGTCTGTGCGATATATATTTGACTAATCTGTTCTATTCCTATTCTATATTCCTTCCTATTCGGCGAAAGGATATTTAATTAGAATCACAATATAATCCCTTTAAGACGTGTTGGCTGTTCGACGTAAGCTAACCACAATTTAATAAATTTTTCAATTTACAATCCTTTAATCCTTTCTCACTAATGCTCGTAATAAAATCGTAATCATTATTATAATGGGAAAAAACTTTAAAACTCAAAACCTTAAAAACTTTCTAAAAGTAAATATTTGCAATTTATTTAATAATAACAACAGCAAACCCACTCTTCTTACAACAATAAGACCAACCAACTGAATAAAATTTCATAAATGGAACAATAAACACCAACAACAAATAATCAAGGAATCGTACGTATACAATCATAATGTGGATTTCACATTTCAACTCATACAAACACAAACAAACAACCAACACCACAAAATAATAATAATAATGAGAAAAGCAAATAATTGTTAAAAGGCACAAACTGAATAAAAGTGTTTAGAAAAAGGCATATGCGACTTATAACACCCGGAATGAATACAAAAGGCAGAAAGCGGTAATGAAAAACTACTATTTAACTGCTTAATTTTTAGGCAAAATGCCACAATACAATGATTTCTGATCTTTATCATTGCACAGTGGGATATCTCACAAAATGTTTGGAAAAAATTTGGCCATTTCTTACTTTGTGGTACGATTGGAATTAAATTTGGAACCGGCATAAGTGACGTAACATCGAGCTTTAGTTTTGTCCTTAAACTTTGCAGACCCCCTCCCCGGCAGCGGCAATATGACACCCGAAATTAAGACACATTTTGCATAAAATCTTTTGATTGTTTCCGATTTTTATAAAGTTAGCATACTAGGAATCTGCTAGTAGTGGCCAAAAAAAATAATGATAACATGTGTGGGTTATCTCTAATAGTTCCCGAGATATTTTTATTTGAAATGTGATATTCCAAACCTGTTCCGACTTAGGTCAGTATGCTTACTTTAGATGTTTAGAAAAAAGGCATTTATCGGGAAGGAAAAAGCTGTTGGTGCTTTATGGGCTAAAAATCGGAAAAATAAGATTTTTGTTTAATTATGAATTTAAAGGAAGATACTTTTTTTAGTGGAACAACATATTATACATACATTTTTTTCAATAATTTATTTGGTCAAGGACTTGAGTCGGACAAAGTTTCGAATTTGACATTTTCAAATAAAAATATGTACACAGAAAAAATTATCAACCTAAAATATCTAATTAAAGGTTTGATTTGAATGTAATTTGCTTCTAAACAAGTATTTAATTGAATCAATTAATATTTTAATTGACTTTTAAATATATAAATACATATTTTATTTTAGACGCAATTATCATATTATTTTTTTATATGCATAAATAGAAAATTTTCAGTATAAAATACCAAATACATTTGAAGTTAACAAACAAAACAAGCACACACACAAACAGACTCAGCATTGCAAAAACACACATACCAACGTATAGATCACACACTTTTTTTGTGAGTATCATATTTTTTTCTTTTTTTTGTAGAAGCTATTTATAACTTTTTTTTCTTTCTTAATTTTAATAAAAGGTTTAATTGATAGTATCATTGTCGTGATAGGAGCAAAATCAATTAAAATATTAATTGATTCAATAAATTTTTTAATTGAAACACGTTTTTAGTTTTTTCTGTGTAGTGAACTATAATAACACACACATGTAAGCATGTTTTTTTGTCTTTCCTAGCAGACTCCAAATATGTTTACAAAAATCGGATAAGAAGCAATAAATGGCGAGCACTCAAAATTTTTTATGCAAAAAGGGCCCTGCTTTGGGGTGTAATATTGACGCAACTGGGTGGAGTGTTATGTTCAACGTCAAAACTTATGCTCGTAATCATGCCACTTATGCCTGTTCCAAATTTCATTGCATCCGGACCACTAACAAGGGAGGTATAACGACGGGAACTCGCAGATTTCAATGAACTTTTTGTTTGTTGTAATGGATAAAAAAAGAGACACGTAGTTTTTTTAGCTGCCCAATATTACGTTTAATGGTTAAAAAGTAGGGTTAACAATTTATTTGTTATTGTATGGAAACTTGTCTTTAATTTACGAAAACTAGATTTATTTGTATGCAGGGTTAAAGTGCTCACGAAAAGAAAGATTTTGATACACATATTCAGGGAAATTCCAAAATGATATTTTTCAATGCAAAAATGTAAAAAAGATTAAAAAATTAATTAAAAATACTCTAAGTACCCCTCCCCCATCCCTTCAAACCTTTTCCTGGATCCGCACCTGCAATTATTTGAAATATAAGGAAAAAAGACTTATCGGGAAAAGTATCATAAATACCGAACGGTTTCGAGTACCCGAAAACGCTCGGACACCCCTCAATTAAATTAAGATGGCATTGCTATGCATTATTTTTAGCTTAATACAAAAATATACTTGGAAGTCTTTGGGCAAAATTTGTACACCAGTGAATGTGTCTTCAGAAAACCTTTCATTTTATACCAAATTTGTCTGTACTTACTTTTAATAGAACGAAATAAACAGAACAAACCGTAAAATGTGGTAATATTTGACACCACCTAGTAACACCAAAACATAAGATTGGGCAGCTAAAAAAGCCATTTGTGTCCCTTTAATTTTGTATTCTCTACAACATATACGAAGTTCATTAAAATCTGCTGGTACGGGTCGCGATATCTCCCTCTTAACAAAAGGCTGAATTATTTCCGAAATATTTGTGAAACAACCCACTGTGGCTTGGTGTAAGAAATAAACATACACACACGAAAGCAGCCAGAAGAGAAGGCCAATGACTGGCTATAATAGGATGCGTGTGTGTTTGGGAATCCCTTAAAGGGGTTGAAATTATTATATTCAATTGATATGTTTGTTCCAAGTACAGAATAGAGTATGTTCACTTCGATTTTTAACAAATTACTCCACAGGGAATGATGTTGCTGTTTAATATTTCTTTATTTTCTCTGTAAGTTTGTAATTGTGTGGGCTTGATGTCTAAGAGGGGTGATTTTCCAAAATACACTTGATCTTTTTCGTGTGTTCTTATTTCTGCAGTTGTATTGGTACTTAGACACACAGCATGACATTTGTGTATCGCAGTGTCAATTGACAACGAACAAATAAAACTTTTTGGTTTTTTTAACTCATCTAAACAATTGAAACAGTGCGCAGATGATTATTTTGTTATTGTTATTATTATCAATATGGATGTAATGTTTAAAGGACATGCAACAATCAGAGCACAGTTGGCCCACCAAAGCATCCCTTATGATTGGGTTTGTTTGCCTTTTTATTTCAAACTGTTTTTATAATTATTGTTTATAAGAACAATTGATGTTGCGCATCCGTAAATTATCATTGCGGTTATTAAGCGATAGATGTGTACAATATAAGTTATGGAATTAAGTTTTAAACAGAACTAAAAAATTTAGTTCGAATTGGATGCCAGACGACTCTAAATGATTATAGCTCACATAATTACATTCTACTAAACTAACAAAGAAGGATTAATTGTCTGGACCCTCAGATCTTAATTATACCTGATTTTGTTGAAGTTGAAAAACAAAAGTGTAAAGAAAAAAAAGTCTCATGTCGATTTTAAAGGGAAAGGAATACAAATTGGAACTAAATTATTTAATAGTTTCTAAACAAAAAAAACTTCAAACAAACCCATTTTTACTTCCTAAAAGTGAGATTACGCAACTATGTAACAAAAACTTGAATTTTAGGCCCCTCTATCAAAGTTTCATTAAGATCTGGCAAATGAGATTGGGAAATAAGACTCTCCTATTCGTATTATTCGTCAGAAGCTCCCTGACTAACAGGCATCCGTTTCCACAGATAGCTTGAGCTTTTCTCAGAACAGATTTAGCCTGTACTGATTGTGAGAACCTGGACAACGTATTTAAATGGATATCGAGAAAGCGGATGAGATTGTTACACTCGGAGAAATATACCTGTAAAAATAGCAGAAAAAGCTACACTCGCGGAACTTCTGCTGCAAATATTTGTAGTTGTAATACAGTATATTTTTTTTAAGTGGAAAAAACTGTCATTTGTATAAGAGATTTCCTTTTTATTTTTGTTGATTTCCTTTTTTCCTACATTTTTAGTTCATTTAAAAAAACAAACCACATCAAATTACTGTATTATGATTTTACCTTAATTTTATACAGTAGTTTTTTGTTTATTTAAAAAATAAAACAAATATATGTTTGTTTATTTTCTTACTGTATATGTGGTATTTATACTACAATTGTGGTTCGTTTTTGAACAGTGAAAAACACAAATGACAATGTAAGTTGAATTTACTGAAATGTAAGTCGTCTTTTCTTCAAGTCAAACTACATTTTTTTTAACTACATTTCATAGTATTCTAAGTGTATTAAAAATTTGTTAAAAATTATGTTGAAGAATAAACTGCTAAAATTAGCAGATTTTTTTTATTGCTGAAGAGCAAAATTTTATAAAATCAACACATCAGTTTATGCGTCTCTAAAATCTTTTTTCATCGATACCACATTTGCTTACGGTTTCTTGAGAAGAAATACCTTAAAAACGCAAAAAACAAAAAATTGGGTTCTAGTTTTTGATTCTATAGAACATATCGAAGTTTCATTCAAATCGGCGTGTAAGCGTTGGTGGAGTTCCCTTCTTAGTACTTTTTCTTCTTTTTTAATTTCCAGTAGAGTATTTTGGCTTTATTTTTCGTTTATTGGTAGTTCGAAATAAAATAACGTCCTATCAAATATATATTACTGGTTTCTACCGAATTCCAAACAATACTTTTTCTAGGTGTAGGAGTAGATGAAGTGCAGTACCAACTCTGTAAATGCCTGCTACTGAATGCGCGGTGAGCCAGATATTTGAAAAGCCATTTTTTCGAAGATCTGGACGAACTTCAAGATGTATCTTTATTTGGTCTGCTGAACTTTCTATTGTAATAAGAGGCGAAGCAGAATCACAATAAGCCCAATGGACTTCGAGTGTTGTTGCGTTTCGGCGGCTTCCCAAAACAAAACTTCACAAACCAACACGATAACCAAACTCAAATAATACGGCTGTGAGTGTCCTAAAGAACTTATTAAAACAATTTCCAGATTCATTCACTTTAATTATTAAAAAAAAAAAAACAAAGTAGATACTATCTTCTATTAAATTGACCCTCATTAAATCATATGGCTAAGAAAAAAAATTCTTAGATTCACCTGACTGATTTATACCCTTAAGGATACTTTTTTGATATAAATTATTGCCGTAAATCACGTAAATATCATAAACCTCCCAAGAAAGAAACATGGCATTTCAACTGCATCAATAACAGACATACACTCATAAAACAAAGAAAGACAAAAAAAAAACAAAAATATCAAATAAATTCGTCTCCAAAGTACCACAAGATATATGAGACAAAGAATTTGTTGTGAACCTGTTTATTAGCTTCCTAATGTATGACAATGATTATGTATAAGTACCAGCAAGCAGTAGCAGCAGCCTAAAGAAAGGGAATAGTGAACTACAATAAAAATAACATTTTGCATTTCCTTTGGGATTTACAATAGAAACACAATGGTCTTCAGTCAGTCAAGTCAGGCTGGCTGGTTCGTAGACAGGCAGTGTTAGCAGCGAGCCACCAACAGAGCCAAACCAAGTCGCTTATTTACAAAAGATGTACTATAAAGTTCATACGCTAAACAAAAGTGACCTCTTCCATATACCATATTTGAATCACTTGTCTATTTGTTAATGGCAGAATCTCACAAATACAATTTTAGCAGTTTATATATTATGAAGTAACACAGAATATTCAGAGATTTTAAAGAATTCATTTAATTTTTGAAAAATTAATGTTTAAAGGAAATTACATTATGCTGGTAGTCAGTTCAAAACTTCTGTAAACGCTATATTATCTCATCGAATCAGTTTTGACTGTGAGAACAGTCTGCATGATCAATCATTTAAAACCCGAACTTAGCTAATTCACAAGTCAGATCACTCTGACGAAGTTTTCTTCTTACTAATACAGTCACTATCTTTTTTTTTGTGTAAGGTCTCAGAGAAAATACTTATTCTCAAGAAAATACTTCTGACAAAAACCGGCCGGCCAACATCTCTTTGTCCTTGGTAGCGTTTTTTGAACGTGTCAGTCCTCAAGATGAGGCTTCAGTATTAAATAAAATTTCATGGTTTCCTTCAAGTTATCCAATTTAACTTTGCCAATAAACGAAAAGACATTTATGGCAGTTTCAAATAATATGCCCAGCTGTCTCCTCAGTATTAGGTTCATCGCATACGAGTCAGAAATGCGTCCCATTCTATTCGCAATTGTTCAATATGAGAGTGACCACTACAGTAAGTAAACGGATTTTTTGTTTTTTTTTTATACTGACAATATATATACACATATATATGTATGCACAGCGCATTCTTTAGGGACACGGGCAAAATTGTTCCCGAAATATGCGGTGTATCGAACCAACTGTCTTCATCTTATACGCTAGATGTATGAAAAGGCGCGAAAACTTTGCGGACAGTCCCCAAAATAAGCAAATGTCCCTAAACTATGCGGGGGAACGAATAAATGTCTCTAGAGTATGCGCTGTGTTGTTGCTGCATTGTTGGCACATTTATTCGATACACCGCATAATTTAGGGACATTTCATTGCATGAGTTTAGACAGGTACAGATGACATACATATACTACATAAATTTCTATGTCTATTAATACACCCATAAACCAGACTCGATAGCGGCTACCGTATCTGTTGCGAACGTTTCAGTTGCTGCGACAGAATTTTTCGGTTTTGATAACAATCATTCTATTGAATGAACAAAACTTCTGATTTGACAATAGAACTTCGATTGCCTCAAGAGAAATTCAGTGGTAACTAACAAAAAATTCGATAGCTACAAGCCTTTTGATTGTCTACAAATACGGTTGGTACTACCGAGTCCACCAAGAGTTTGTTGAAAAGCAGCTTGCCACTACAAATCGAATGGCTACGATCAGGGCCTATTTATATGCGGATTAATATAGTGGACGTGGAGAGTATGAGACAGTTTAGCATATACTTTGGGCATGTTCGTTACTAAAGGAGCATTACCTCAGACATTTGGGAAGCATATTCTCCATAGATCTGGACAGTCTTAGATTTTAATGAAATCTATGCAATTTATAGACTCGCGGATAATAACGAAAGGGTTTATGTATACAACATTAATGTATTGAAACTTTTGGCCAAATCCTTCGACAAGTGGTCAGACTATCATAGGCCCGGACACACACTACAGGGGTCATAAGAAACAAGTTAGTTGATAAATATGAGAGTAAATATGCGATATATCGGATAGGAATACGAGATTAAGTATGAGATCAGCAAGGTTATAGGTACTCTTTCTGAAGACAGAGTGATAGGCCTGAATTTGATTATTTCATTAGCGGCTGTAGGACGAGAAGACAGTAGTAGCATCTACTCTATGCATGCTCAGGGCAGAAGAAGCGGTGACTCAGATATCCGAAAAGTAGAGTCTTCGAAGATCTGAACAATCTCAGATTTTAATGAAATTTGTAACGACAGAAGTCGCTGCGCCGTTCTAGTTTAAATCTGCTGTGACTTACTTGAGATATCACTAGTATTACAAACCTTGTTGTTTTGAACAATGTAAGCTCCACTTCTCTAGATCCAGAACTGGAAGCATGTCGTAATAGGTGACTTCTTTAACCTTAAAGTGCATTCAAACATTCTTGAATGTCGTCCGAACGTTCGTGAAGGTTTCTGAACATCTTTAAAGATCTTGCAAACATCCTGGAAGGTCTTGCGAACATCCTGGAAGTTCATTCTGAGATACTTTGTATAACCTTGAAGGTCCTTGAACTGAGTGTAACAGAGGCAATGCGACATCCCCCATCCTTGTATTTCCTTAATAAAAGACAACAGGAAGGGTGCTCAATCGAAGCTAACAGAGGAAGCATGCCGTCTCCGGTCTCTGTCATTCGCAGAACACACCGTAACAAAGGAGACGTACCCGATCGTGGTCCTACCGTAATGGAACCCGTCACGCAGCTCAATAGAGGAAATGTGCCTACCCAGGCCTCCCGTTTGCTAGTCATTACGAGGCCCATCAAATTCTCTATTAACAAGATCCAAACACTAATTCTCTTTTGGTAAATTCAGAGGAAACATGTCGTTACAAAATCTGTTAAATTTGTTTTGATCATTTACCTTTTTGTGTCTAATTGTTTATGTCAAAAAAATTTAGCTTTAGACCAAAAACTAGAAATAATTTTTGTTTAATTATAGCCACTATATTTTGAGTATGAGTACTATAGTCTTAATATATTTTGGAGAAAATATGAATATTTAATGATTTACTTATCGTTCTACCTGCTATTATGATTACATTCTTTAAAACCCCTTCTATTTACCATGCCATAAGAACGTATTGCGACTCACAACTCACTATTAAATTACTTATGAGCAGAAAAAAATGTAAGAAGTTAAACTTACATCCCATACCAATTCACTCCACTCATTTATACATTCAAACATCCATCTCTACTTTAGGGTCGACCATGTCTCAACTTTCATTTCAGTCTACATACTATAAAGTGCTCTAGCATCATAGTGTAGCAATTGTTACTTTTATCATTTACGCTGTTAATTTGTTTTATGTTGCAAAAGAAAGAAAAAACACAGGCCTACCCAGTCTGAAATCTCCATATAAATTCCCTTTCCCTGTGCTAATATGGAGTTTTTTTCTTTCATCTTCCATATGAATTTCAATTGATGCTGACATTTGTACAGATACAAAAAAATAAATCACATTTGCGCATTGCGAACAATCAGTTCATGTTCTTTCTGTTCAATTTCTTTCTTTTTGGTTTTATAATAGAATTCTGATGATGATGATTTTGATTAAAGTGGAAATTGTACTTTAGTTTTGTTGTAATATGAAGCTGGTTAATTTTTATTGTTTTTCGTCGAGAGTATGAAATATGAATCATGTAATGCGATTTGTGGTTTCTTTTCAGACGGGGTGTGGTAAAATATTCAAAAAAAAAAATCAAATGTCAAATCTTGTATAATTTAAAATGATTTTCGTTTTAAAATTGAATTTTTCAAAATAAGATGACCAATTTTGTTGTTAAGCAAACTATATTAGGTTTCAGAAAAGTACTTTATTTTTAAGTTTTATTGGAAATTTTGCAATTCGCTAAGAATCATGTTAAAAGGCATTTTGAAATTTTAAGAATATTACACTCAAATAAAATTGCTATTCTTCATTTCATGAGATCCATCAAAAAACACAAAAAAACCTTAATTTCTAGTGTCCGAACGATGACTTTGGACAAAAAGCCATATTTGGTCAGTTATTTGAAGACAATTTGGACAAATTTTAATATTGAATACATATGTATTTGTAAAGGCGTTTTTATTCGATATTGAGTAAAAAATTTAAGAAAAAAACGAAATTTAACTGTAAAGTTAAATAATCGACTGCCGAACTTACTTCGATTGGCCGAACGTTCGATGGCCGATTACTAAATAATTTGCTTAACTACGGAGTTTTCTTTATATTTGACCCTCAAAATCACATATAATAAGCCAAATAAACATTTTTCCATTTGTCAATAATGGTTTAAATTACCGAATGCCGACAAAAAGCATTTTCTGGCAAAAGTCATCGGTCGGACAATATTCATTTCTGACTTTATGTCTTTCAATGTAACCAGGGCAGCGACTTTCATGCAATGACAAATCGAAAAAATTACTAATTTAAGCTGTAAAACAAGCACTTAAATTTGAATATGCTCTAAAAATATACTTGTGTACACTGAAAGAATTATCCTTCATGATATTAAAGAAATAATTTGAGAATTTTTTTTCGCAGAATCAATGAAGAATTTCATTATATGTAAGCAATTTTATTACTGTTATGATATATGTTATATGGCCCTTTGTTCCCAATAGGAACCACAGAACATAATATATGATATATTATATATAATTTTTTTCAACAAATTTCATAATTTCATAAAACAAAACAATCTTTAGATTTCATAATTTATCTCTACATATAATTATTGAAAATATTCTTTAGAGCTATGAAATTGTTCAATAACATTAAAGTTTTTTTAATTTTTCATACGTTTCATTTACGTTTTTTTATTTTTTCATCATTAATTCTCATACATTTTAAAACTTGTTTTTAAGATTTAATTCCTAAGTGTTCCATGTATTTTCTAAAGAGTTTTATTAGTTTAATTAAGCCTTTAAATAATTTTTAACTTCTATGAAATTTTTTTATCAATTATATGAAGCGATTCATTGGCTTAATTCTAATGATTTTTTTTTTTAAACATTAATGAAAAGCTTTATTAATTCAATGAAGCTTCTTTCACAGCCCATTTTGAAAAAAAAAAAATTGTGAATTATATGCGTTGTCACTATTATATCTAGGTTCCTAAATTTTTCATTATCATTGTTTGCTACATAACATAGCAAAAACTAATTATGCAATTTTTGCACAATTTTCACAAAGTCTATAAAATTTTTACATTAAAATTTTTTTATTTTCTCCTCTGATTTTGTGTAAAATAACAAAAAACTCACTTCACGCAGCAAACTGGCCTTTTTAAAACTAAACAGCGAATGTGCCTTGGGAGAAACTGCTTTTTGAACAAAATTCACGCTCATATTTTTCAACTTTTCTGACGGTCGTACTCTTTATGTGTTAAGGGCCCATCAACTCAACGTAACTCCAAAAGTATAAGCCGATTTTGTAAAATATAAAAATTGCAAAAGTTGTTGAGAAATAATATCACTTTCGAAGGATTTAACCATTTTTGACATAAGACCTTATATACCATGAGCTCTTGAGGGTGGTGGATTGGATAGTGCGGCACTCCCTCCAGCGATGATCCTCACAAGACTTTTTTCCGTCTTTCTCTTACATTTAACAATTAGTGTTTTCTATTTATAATAGTAAAATTTAAATTATGATCTCGAGCCAGACAATTCAAAACGAAATACATCAAAAACAGAGAGGTGAAAAATCTGAGCATTTTGATCAAAAACGTCACTTTTCCCGTTACCATAGCTCGAACGCCTGCTGTCGGAGAATGATTCTGAGACCAGATTTGGATTCAGCGTACCTTAGACCTTTAGAAAAGTATACATTAGTTCTTGTGTCAAATATTTTGCTTTATGAATCTTTAAGTTTAAAAACTACTTACGTGTACTCACGAGTGCTCCCCACTGTATATTTAAAGAAATAGCTGCTAATTTAAACAGTTTTTCTGCTTTAGTTTTTGCAGCTTTTGCTATTTTTGCAGTTGTATTTCTGTGAATGTATGAATAAAATCTCTGTTTTTTTCATGCATTTGAATGCTTCTTAATAAAAAAATATATTTTTAATCATATTTTCATACAAGAAAAATAATTTTAAGTATCTTCTTCAACTTATTTGAACATAATTCAAAACTTTTAATTGAAAACTATAATAAATCAAAAAATATGTTATTCCTTCCATTTAAACAAAATCAATAAGACTTTATAAAAAGTCAACAAATTAAAATCACAAAAGATCTAAAAAAAAAATCTACAGATGTTTTCTATCATAAATTAATGGCATCAATAAAACACTTAAGATGCAATTGTAAATATGAACATATAAATCCTTCTGTACATTACTCTGCTCTTTGGACGAAAGGAGAAGAGATGAAAAGTTATGTTGTGTTTGAAAATTTTTGAAAGATTTATTGATGTCTTGAGAATTTCTTTTTCTGTTTTTTTTATATCAATACAATGTCTAACATAAATAGACATTTTGTACAAAATTGCATAAATGCAAAAGGTATACTATGATCAGGAAGTATGACGATTATTTTCAAGTTAATATACAAAGAAAAAAGTTTTTGAATCAAGCAGAAACAAAATTAAATTAAATAGAAACAGCTTTAAAATAAAAAACAGCTTATTTTTTCAATATAAATATCTGCATGATATTAATGAATTTAAACTTCATTAACCCTCTAACGGGTAAGGCTGCCTCAGGGCAACCTTCATAAAATGGAACACAAATGCTTTGAATGAGTGTTTTATAAAGGGTGATTTTTTTAAGAGCTTTCGGATTTGATTTAAAAAAAAAAACACATCAAATTTAAATTTACATGTATGAAATCTTTATTTGAGTAGATAGAACGATCTATACACACAGAGAAAAGTTTAGCTATTTGCCAACTAAAATTTTGTTACTAGGACTCAAATTCACTTATTACGAATTTCAGTCGTTTGGTACAACTGAACATTAGTTTTTACAACAAAGTTCGTCTAATTCAACTCAATTTTAGTTCCAACTCCAAAAATATTCAAAAATCTAATGTAAATATTGTTTTACTAAATGAATTTATAAGTTGTTGCTATTAAAATACATTTTTCGATTCGGTTGACACTTTATTTCTCTTTGTGTATAATTCAATGTTTTAAGATGATTTCATGTGAATGTTGACCGCGGCTACGCCTCAAATGGTTCATACGCTGGGTCCAATTTTGACCTACTTTCTCCAACATATCGGCCGGTATATCACGAACAAATTCTTCAACATTGGCTTCCAGTGCGTCAACCGTTTCGGACTTGTCCCTTTAGACATGAGCCTTAACATAGCCTCACAAAAAATAGTTTAAAGGCGTTAAATCGCACGATCTAGGCGGCCAATTGACCGGCCCCAAACGTCATATAAACTGTTCAACGAACTCGCCTCTCAATTGGGCCATTGTTTCAGATGCTGTGTGGCATGTGGCACCGTCTTGTTGAAACCACATGTCACCCTAGTCCAGCTCTTTCATTTTGGGCAAAAAAAAATATAATCATCGCACAGTTGCGCTCGCCATTCACAGTAACGTTCTTACCTTCGTCGTCTTTGAAAAAGTACGGTCCAATGATGCCACCGGCACCTAATCCACACCAAACAGTGCATTTTTCGGGATGCATTGGCAGTTCTTGCAACGTCTCTGGCTGCTCTTCACACCAAATGCGGCAATTTTGACTGTTCACGTATCCATTCAACCAGAAATGAGCCCAATTGCTGCGAACGGCGCCGAATCTATAATTCACGGTCATCAGCAATACTGGCGGATACAGCTGCGACATTTCCCTTGTCCGTACTCTACGTATGCGTGTTGGTGGTTAAATGTCCAATAATGTAAATTTGGTGCGAAATTTAGTCACAAGATTTCGTATAGCCTCCTCAGAAGGTCGCCCAAACTGACCATAATTGGAAGAAGTGCACGATGCACATTCTTAACCGAGCATGAATGTTGTTAATAAAATGCAATAATCTGCAAGCGTTGTTTGTTTGCAAGTCATTTAATGGTTAAGTTATATACCAAACTGAACATGTTTAATAGAAACATGTTACACGAAAACAGCTGAGCTTCCAAAAACTGTGTTACCAAAAATATAGTTGCTAAAAAATCACTTACGCAAAGAAACATATCGTGTGCAGTGCAAGGGTTGGAAGCGAGAAAGCTTCAAAATGAAAATTTCGTAATATTTCAAAAAAAAATAATTATTCTTGAAAAAACACAGTTTTAAAAAATCAAATTTAAGTTGTCTAAAAACTCTTGACAATGAAATCAAAGTAAGATTGAAGCTTTAACTTTAATAATAAGTCCTTACTTTAGTCCAAGGACACACCTCAGGATACCTTTAAAGGACATCGTCTTAACTTATAAACTAATAGACGGATTTTTATTTAATTTGGCAGAAAGAAGGCATTAATTATTAGTAGAAAAGCGTTGACCAATATATTTTGAAGTTAAGATACTTTTTCGACCACTTTCGCATTTTCCAAAAGCAAAAATCTACCTTTCTTCTTAAATGCAAGCACAAAAAAAAATAAATTTAATTGTGGTTATATATTGGTAAGAGCACTATGTAGGTAAACCCCACTGCAAATGTAGTTAAAAACAAATGAAATTCCACTTAAAGAAAGGAAGACTTACATTTCAGTAAATTCAACTAACATTGTCATTTGTTTTTTAATGTTCAAAAAATTAACCACAATTGTAGTAAAAAATAACCACATGTTAGTAAAAAATTAACAGATATTAAAATCAAAAAACCGGCATTTGATGTGGTTTGTTTTTTTAAATGAACTACAAGGTTAGTAAAAAATGTAATTTGTTCTACAAATGACTGACATTTACATTAAAAATAACTTTATTACAACCCAAAAAACTACATATTTTTAAAGTTCCCTAAATGCAATAATTTTTGCATTAGTTTTCGAGACTCTATTCTAAACTTATTTGGCTCATAGGCAACGATAAAAAAATTTGTAGGTCACATGGTATGAATTTTATTGAAAAACAGCGTTAGAGATGTAAAGTTCATACCCGTTTCCAAAAATTGTATGAAAAGTATCACTTAATTTATTAAACATTTTCTACACTCAGTTAAGAAGTTTCATAAAAAAAACTGATTTTGTAAAAACGATAAAGCTTTTTATTGATTTTCAGAAAACTTTCATTAATTTTGTCAAGAAAAGTTTCATTGATTAACTGAAAAGTTTTGTTATTTTTCGTTCAACAAAAATCTTTCTGTGTACTTATTTTTAAAATTATAAAACAAAATCAAAAATGTTTACTTTACTCAAATACTAAAAAGTGTATTTTAACGAGAACTTGTTAATAAGATTCTTAATTAATTTGAAATTATCATAAAATTATGATATTACTTTAAATATAATAAAACAATTAACAAGGAAACTACAGAGATTTGAATGAAACTTCGATATGTTGTAAAAAATAAACAAATATTAGACCCGCAAAAGTGAGATGGGCAGTTGTAGTGTAATGGTTAGCGCGTTGAACTGTTACACAGATCAACATCAAATTAAAAAAAAAATATATATGAGTTTTCTTTCACTTATATGCATCGCTGCGCCCCCCTTCGGTGTTCCCATAGCACTTAATCCCACCGAAGTAAAATAATGAACCAGGGCTATGAAACAAAAAGCTTCATTAAATTCGCCAACTCTACATCAGGTGGCGACCAGCAACTGTTCTAAGACTTATCATCTCGCGCAATTACAGTGTTGCCATGTTTGAAGCCCTTCATCTTTCATCACCTTTCGTGTCTCTACTATCCCCTTTCAAAAGAAAGCAACACATTAATTAATAGGAAGAATTTCCTAAGTGTTGCTTCTCTTTAAAAAAAAAAAAAAAAAAAAAAAAAAATCTGTGAGTTCGGATACCTCTGTGAGTTCGGGGATACCTCCCTTGTTAGACCTATATTTCGATAAGTTACAAACAGAATGAAAAACTAATATATACCCTCATCATAGTGTATGGGAGAGGGGCGGTATAATTAAATCGAAGTTCAGAAGGGGCTTATTAAATTTTCAATGAAATTGAAAACTTCTTTGACTAAAAAAAAAACATTATTTGAATCTTTGAAGAAATTTGTACCAATTAAGTTTTGAACATAGTGTTTGATTGCAGTAACTGCAGCAGAACATTTAAATGTCCATATTTTGAAAAGACAGACAGATAAAATACATTTATTATTGTTGTTTCTGTTGCTCCTGTAGAGAATTGGAAAATTTGCAAAATTAATGTTTACGCATACAAATTAAAATCTGTGGATTGAACAAACAAATTGTACAAAATAACAACTACACAAGATCCGGAATACAAAATGTTATACAAAAATCCATTTGGAACTTATTTTATTTTTTGATAAAACCAATAAAATTTAAATTATAATAAATAATTGTACAGAAATAATTTGCATACTCCCATAAACAAATTGATTAAAACTTAAACTCAAAACTTTAATTAAAGTTTTGCACACACAATTTACAATTAACAAAATTTTGTGGCATGTGGTGTGTGTGTGTGTGTGTGTGTGGGTCAATAAGGATACCACTTTATATATTAGCATTTTGAATTTGTATCTTAAAAGGTCATTTCAGAATAATTTAGTTTCAAATTTAATTTGATATTAATAGTTTTGTTAGTTTCTGTCAAATAGTATTTGTTTGTATTGTGGGTTTTGACAGTTTTGGTTGATATTTATTGTTAGTTTGTTTCTACACACAGGATGGCCACAATATGGGAGTTCATACTATTAAAATTTTATTTAAGTCTAATGTTAGTTTTATTTAGACAAATCGTTTGAAATGCAATATATCTGATTTAAACAATTTATTTAAATAATGAAAAGTGTAATTGTGTTATCCTTTTTTAATTCTTCGACCCATACATAGTGTTGTCACAGAAGACCTGGGGGGTTACCGCGTATCACGATTCGAAAAGAAAAAGGTACGAATACGAACAAATTGTACCGCGTAATACGATTTCCGTACTTTTTTCTCGAAAGTACGGACATTTTTTTTTCTCCCTTTTCGAACAAAAAATTCCTTTCGAAAATGCAACTCTGTATTACGAAGATGAACTGTTTTTGCGATAAAAACGTTCGGAAATTGTTCGAAAGCTATTTTGCTAGTGACAAGTGAAAAAATATTAAAATGTAAGTATTTAAACATTTAAAAAATAAAAAATGATTAACAAATAAAGAAAACTTAATAATATTGTTCATTTATACAAAAATATGTATTAAATTACCCAATAAACATGTTATATTAAATCTAATAATATTTGTGTTTTCAATTTATAAAGGCAAGCTCCAAAAAGAAATTTATACACAAATAAAAAACAATATGAGATGGTCAAGCATTCAGACGTGGCAAAAGGGTATCTAAAAGTCCCAGATGCTAAGAATAAGTCAAATAATTTGTGGCAAAAGTTGTGTTCGGGTTTGAATGCTTTCGGACCACCCGAATGTGATGGGAATGGCTGGAAAAAAGTAAGTTTGTGTAATGAGAGTTTTTAATAATATATTTTAAAACATATTTTTCCAATAGGTTTGGGCCGATTACAAGACTCATGTAAAAGCTAAATGCCGCCGTAACCGAAGCAGCATTTCTGAAACCGAAGGTGGTCCAAGCAGATACTGTTCTCTTACTCCATTGGAACAGCAAACGTCCAATTTGCTATCAATTGACGAGGAATTATCGTCATCTTCATCAAACCACAAATAAACGCAATCCGTTTTTATGTTTTAAACGAAAACACAATTTCTTTTTTGATTTCAAATTTAGTTTGTTTTGAGATTTTTTGTAATTTTGACATTTTATTATGAATACAACTCTGTAGTCGTTCCGAATGAATTACACAGTACGCATTTACTTTCGATTCGGAAGTTCTTTTCGAAAAATTTTGATTTTCGATTCGAGTTATGCGGTAACCCCCCTGAAAAGAGTTTGATTTGATGTCTCAGTCAAGACACATTATCTCATTAGGGACACGTCTCAGATTTAGTGGAGATTTTTTAACCAAACTTTGCAGATACAGTCAAAGCCCGGTATAACGAATACTCGATATAACGAAAACGCGAAATAACGAACGAGCAAATTGTTTGCACAAAAAATTTTTGCGATAAAACTAATATTTCGATATAATAAATGGGAATGGCAATATATCCTTCGTTATAACCGGGCTTAGAACAAAGAGTTTGGTTTTTTCTTCCACTGGTACATTTGAACAGAACATGAAGCCTAGTCGGTTAAAGATATTTTAAAAAAATTATATATATTTAATTTAAAAATATATAAAATTTTTCTATTTCAAAATTTTTTTTTTTGGAAAAATATCTTGATTTTTGACAACTTTTGTAATTTCCCAGTCGGTAAAATACTGGCTAAACTAAATTTCCAACTTTGCCAAATCGTTAGTAAAACCATAAAATATGTGGTCTAAAAATGGATTTTTCAAAATAAAATTACAAAAAAATTTATTTATAATTTGTTGGTCCTGCCGGGATTTAAGCCCTGGCACAGTATAGAAAATTTGAATTTTTTTGGTCAAAATTTGCAAATTTGAAAATTAAAAAATAACTGACTAAATTCCAGATCGATTTCTCATGGCCGATCATTATATCCTTAATAAATTGTCAAAATCAAATGAGATAATTTTTGACCTCACTTCGTTACGCTTAAACAGATTGGGCAGCTTAAAAATGGGGGTCCTTTAATTTTGTATTCTCTACAACATATCCAAAGTTCATTAAGATCTGCCGGTCCGGGTCGGGATACCTCCCTTGTAAGTTTTTTTGTAGCTTTCTTAAGTGTGTGAATATACACAGAAAAAAACTAAAAACGGGTTTCAATTAAAAAATGTATTGCATCAATTAATATTTTAATTGATTTTGCACCTATCACGGCAATGATACTATCAATTAAACCTTTTATTAAAATGAAGAAGGAAAAAAAAACTTCTACAAAAAAAAAAAATATGATACTCACAAGAAAACGTGTGTGATCTATACGTTGGTATGTGTGTTTTTTGCAATGCTGAGTCTGTTTGCGTGTGTTCTTGTTTCGTTTGTTAACTTCAAATGTATTTGGTATTTTATACTGAAAATTTTCTATTTATGCATACAGTGTATGAAAAAATAATATGATAATTGCGTCTAAAAACTAAAATATGTATTTATATATTTAAAAGTCAATTAAAATATTAATTGATTCAATTAAATATTTGTTTAGAAACAAATTAAATTCAAATCAAATATTTAATTAGGTATTTTAGGTTGATAATTTTTTCTGTGTATATTAAGGGTGTTCCTAAAACGTCTGCACAACGTGCGTTTTAAGTTTTTGCCGACATTTTAAATATTAATTGTTAGTTTTTGTTTGACATTTGGTTCGTTTGAGGTAATTTTGGATAAAGCCAGGTAAAATGAGATTAATACAAAAAATCGCCCAAAAAGATATAAAAAACCACAATATACCTGGAACGCACAAAACCACATTTCAAGCCCAAAAATAAACGTCAAAATTGAAAAATAAATTTAATTAAATAATATAAAGAGATATTGTATAAAGCAATTAACCCATTAATGCCTGACCCCCGATTCCATTGTCCAATATCGATGAAATTTCACACATTATTTACTAAAGGTTTTGGAAGTTATTTGATATAATTTTCTTTCCGATTTCCCATACTTGGGACTTATGAATTAACCACTGATATAAAATAATTCCTCTGTGGTTTTTTAATTAAATTATTTTGTTATGCTCTTTCATGTAAAACTCTTCATTTTTACTTGAAAATAATCGATATTTCAAGCAAGGGTACTTCATAAAACTGTAAAATACGTATTTTAATGGTCATGTCATGAAATCATACCTGTAGCCCAAGTGAGTGGTCCTATCCAGCTACAATTTTTTTGCACTGTAAAGAATACCTAAATAAAGAATAGCCAACAATAAAGTTTTCCGATGTGTCGCTTCTCCAAATTTTCAGAGGCAATTTCAATTCTTTCTTTCAATTTTTCAGAATATGTAAATTTGCAGACAGTTGAACCACGAATTTTACACCAACATTTTCCTAAAGTATTTTCATCCTTTCTCCACCTACCTGTAAAAATCAATTTGATGCAACTCTTACCTGTCTTTAGCTATAAATTTTTTTAAGATGGCTCCTTTTTGGGTATTTAAATACCCAATAGGCAGGAATGGGTTAATATTTTCAGATTTTTTTAGTTTGTTTTCAAAAAATGTGTTTTATTTACAGCTGATGATTTGATAGTTTTGCCATTTTACCAGAAACAAAAGTACAGGTAACTTCTGGTAAAAAGAGAAACACTCTCATCCACACTCTCATTTGCCCAATCTTAGGCAATAAAAACGCTTTTTGGTAAGTTTGGGTTCCCGCGGGTGCCAGTGGTAACGTACGTCGAACAGACGTAACAAATTGATTACTATGAAAGAGTATATACAAATAGAGAGACTACACTTCCTTCGCCGCTATGCAACAAAGTATCGAACTCGGGCAAGCACTTCTTAACACTAAAAAATAATTGCAAATTTTTATTTTGCTTATATTTTGTTATATTCTATTAAAATTTAATATATATATATATGTCAATCGTTAATATTTGCAATATATAAAAAAAATTCTGAAATTATTATTCAAAACATTATAAAAATTTATTAAACATTTAAATTTCTGCAACATGTTTTCATTTCATCAGTGCGTGTAACCGAACAAATAAAAAGAGGGCATATTGAGAGAGACTGAGTTGGATATATACCCACTGTTACTATACTAACAATATGCTCACACTGCAAACAAAACAGTAAAGTCTGCAAAAAAAAATTCCAAAATTTTAGACAATATGAGCAAAAACCTAATTGAGCTGATTTTTAGCAACAAAATTAGGAAGTTCAGCAAAAGTTTTGCTAACACTTAGTTGATTAAAACTTAAAAAATGGTGCTAAAAGTTAATAAAGCTTTTGCTGAATATTAGAAGACTGAAAAAAACTCAAAAAATTTGTAGAAAAATTATACTTTTGTTAATATATTTGCTGAAAATCTTAAAAATTTTTTGTGATTCTTTTAAAAATAGTTTACAATACGTTACAAAATATAAAAATGTTCATACTCCCCCATTGACGACATGAATTAATATAATATCTGAAAATATATAGAAATAATTGTATATAGAAATAATTGTATATGATTGTATATAACATAAACAAAACTATCTTCCAACTACTTACATCAATGGTTGTCTAAATGATGGCATCTTTTAAAGGAAGACAAATACAGTAATTCTAGAAACGAAACGAATAACGAAATATGATACACACAACCCTTAGTTTGCAATAAGCAAAAGGAAACATAAAAATTACGTAATATGTGTATCTTTGTCTTTCGCTTTAATGTGTCTAACTGTAGATATATTTGTTTGAAATTTGACCTGGCTTTTATTAATAGACAGTTACTTTAACAAGCCGGTGACAACACAAAATGTAAGCTTTTTTATACATAATTTATGTGTATACACACAGAAAAAATCATTGTAAAATCAATTAAAACAAGATTAATTTAACATTTTTTAATAATGATTTTGCTTCATTAGCGTTTCTTGTTAATTTAACATGATTTTACAATAAAACAAAAATTAATTTTTTTCAAATAAAAACAACTGGAAATCATGTAAAATTTACATTTTTATTCCAGTAAAATTTAAGGGATTATCATGTAAAAATTATGCTTAAGTCCTTTAAAACCAACAGTATAAAATGTAAAAATAACATGAATTTCATGTTGAATCAACACGAATTTAATTTTAAATTTACTATTAAATCATTTAGAATTAAAATGATGGCCATATTGAAATAACATGAAAACCTGTTGAAATAACATGAAATTTCATGTTAATTTTAAATGATTTATATATTAAAATAACTTTAAAGCAATGTTGGTACAGTAAAAACAATTTATATTTTATTCATTTATTTGTTTATACATACTTAACATAAATTAAATAAAGTTTACAAAAATTTATTTCTTAAATATATTTTACCATTATTAATTGGGAAAAGATGTAAAGGTGGACTTGTAAATTCATGGAATTCTTTTAAAATTATTTCATCCTTTAACTTGCCTACTTCATATGATTGGAAATGATCATCAAAGTTGCGAGTTTCAACTTCATAACATAGGACATAAATTTTAGAATGAACTTTTACAATAAAGGATATTTTGTACAAACTTAAATATTCTCTTTTGATTGTTAAATAACAATTTTTTTTATAAACTCTACCTGAGAAAATAATTTTATCATAAAATACAACATTATCAAAATTAATTTTTAAATGGGCAAACATATATCTAAATTTATGAATGGGTTCAATTTTATTAATATCGTTTAATATAAGAGTTTCTGGAATTCCATTTTCATAATCCACAAGAAATTGAGCAAACCTTAATCCTGCTTTTTTACATAGTGTTAAAGGGACATTAACTCTAGAGTTCATGTTATTACAATATCTTTTTGTGTCCTTATGTTTTGCCTCGAACCTTAAGCTCCAAGAAAACTTTGGTGGTCCACATTTTTTTATAAAAGTTGCATAGTGCAGTAAAAAATGAGCTTTAGGTTTGAGTGGTCCATATAGTTCAAAATATATTTGATTATGCTCGTAGACTACTGATTTAAGCATATCCAAATCCCTATCTGTATATTCACTTTTTAATAGACAGTCCATAATTTTTACAAGAGAAATTAAAAGCTTCCAATGAGGATTAGTTTCTGAAACTAAATCCCCAATTATAAGAAGTATGAAATCTGTTAACGTCCATAATTCCCGAGCAGTCATTTTTAAGCTAAATGTTTGAAGTGCATTCTGTGATATATCAGGGCCTATATTTCCTGACTCGTCTTCTCCATATGGAAACAGTCTTTTGCGACTATTAAAAACATCTAAAGAAAATGTTTTAGAGTTGTTTAACGACTTCATTGCATTACAAATGTCATAAATGCAAATCCCTTCAAAAAGATCGTGCATTAGATCTAGCGATATATTTTGGCTGACATGAAAGGCTCTCAATTCATTAAAAATACAATTTGTTTTTACGCCTGTTTCTCTAAAATTGTCTATTAAAGGTCAGCGTTATAATTTTCCGGATTTCTTAATGAATTTTCTATTTCAATATTATCTTGTCGCATGTCACAGCGCTCTCGACGGCAAATTCGGCAAAATCTTTTAGAGTTAAATGATTTAACAAAACCCAGAATTGAATTTAATTCTAAATTGTCGCCTAGAACCAAACCCAGGGTGAAATATATTCGATGCGTTTTAAGTGGAGTTTTTATTTCGAGTCCTTCATCTTCTAGAGACTTTAATTCTTGTATTAAATAATGGAATACCTTTTCGTTTCCAAATGTTTTAATATCAGAACTGTTTATGTAACATAAATGAAAAATGAAGTCTAGCTTTGATAAAACTTGCAGTGGCAAAGAAGGTAAACTATAATATCCTGCTAAAATAGATTTTGAATGGGATCCTAAAGGATTATTAATTCCATGATCATCGAAATATATAAACAGCGGAATAATTTGCTTATTTTCGAATTGATTTTTTTGTACTTTAAAAATATCTCCGTTGGAAAAATTCGTTAATATATTTCCTTGAAGTGAGTCTTCTATATTTTTTATAGCTATATCTAAAATTCCAGGTATTTCAAAAAGTTTTTTTAATTGAAACTTAAATGGCATAAAGCAGCAGGTAAATGTTTTGACGTCTAAATCAGGATATCTCTGCATAATGCGTTCTGAAATTTGATTCGAAATGGTGAAAGACATGGGTTCCTCATATAACTGTTTTTCTTTTATTTTTTTAAAAAACTTGTACTCTGTCGAAATGTCTGCGAATGGATTTTTTAAAATTTTTAAAAATTTTAAAATATTATTTAAATTTGCGCTTACATTTGTATTACCTAAAACTGCTTTAATGCATTCTTCGATATTGGAAAATATATTAAACAATAAACTTTGAATAGTCTCAATTTCTTTTCTTGGCATCATTGGTTCTGAGTGCAAATATAACGAAAAATTAAATGCTTGGTTTTTCAGATTGGCAATCTTTGAAACTAATTCAGATTCAGGGACGAAAGTACTATTTAAAGTAGCATCTTCATCATCAATAGACATATTATTAACGTTAGCAGAACTCAAGTTAATTGGGGGTTGATCACTATTACCATTTTGATTTGAATTAATATTAAGATGCTTGCGATTAATGTGAGCTTTCAATGATTTGAAACACGAAAACTTTTGAGAACAATTGCCTTGTTTGCACTGTATTGTACTTGTGGAATTAAGAAAGTGATCAATTTGATAATGTTGTATTAAGTCTTTTAGAAGTGCTAGTTTATTATTACATATGAAACAAGTAAACATTTTGTATTTAATTATTGTAAATTTAAAAAGTTAAGTAAAGCGCAAATACTTGGAAATTTATAATCATTGACAGGTTTAATTTCATAAAAATACTCTTGTATAAAAAGCCATGGACCTTGACAACCTTTTGGATATTCCAAAGATAGGGTGTGAATTATTTTAAAGCAAGTATCTAAGCATTGCAAAAACGAGCCAAATTTTAAAAGTGTTTTATCAAAATAGACGTAAAATTTCTCAAGATTATATATACTGTGGCCTACAACTATTAAAAAAGGCTGAACAGTCAAGCCCCTGTTGTAATACTTTTCACGAAGTTCAGATATTACCTTTTCATAATCATTTATAGAAATAAGATGAACAATAAAGCCTTCGATAGCATCTGCTATAGAAATTTTCTTCGAGTTTTTTCCAGTTTTATCTGTAAAGCGTGCCGTTGGTAAAATTACTGCATTTAGTAGAATAGCATGTATACAATCTATAGAACCTAGTAAAAAGGGTTGTGAATTAAAATAAAAAATAAATAAAAATAAAATAATTTTACAATACTTACTTTTGTCAGAAGTACCTTTTAAGTTTGTTAGAACTTCTTTAGATTTTTTGTCTTTATATGTAGATTATAATAACTGCCAATTTTTTTCCACGAACACACTCCATTTACTGTAAAGAAGATGGCTTTTGTTTGGATGCAATAGCTCGAAGTCTATATTAATCTAATAAAATAAAGAGGACAAGTTAATAATGAATTACTTTTCTAAGTTAAATAAAACTTACTAGTTCATCAGATTTGCTATTTTTATAAAGTGGCCAATCGCTAAGAAAATCATAATTACTTTTAGATGTTTTCACTTCCTTTTGTCTTAGTAAAAACGTCCTTTGCCACTTATCTTTAACTTCGTCCCAGTTAGAAAACTCCCTTGAGAGAGAAGTTTTTAAGGCTAGTAAAACTGGTTCATCAAATTCAGCAAAATCTTTATGGGAAATCGAATCTGAATCTTCTAAATTATCTTTGATTTTCACTGACGAACGCACACGCTTTGCCCTTTGGTTTACGTATTTGTCCCAAAGTTTACCAGCAGGATTCGGTTTCCTACCTCGTGGTATAAAGTAGTATTCCTGAAAGATTAGAATATTTAAATAAATTTTTGTAATTAATTAGGAAAAATCAAATACGTACTCTTATTTCACAAGAAAAGTTTTCTATTATTTCATCTACTATTGCTGGCAAATCTTTTGGCGATAATTTGACATCGCGATAAAAAATGTCTTACAATATAATATTTATTAAATCTCCTCGAAACGAGTCGGTTAATTGACAATTTTTTTCATAAAAACTTGTAATGGATTTTCCTTTAAGGCTGTCTTCTAAAATAAGTTTAAGGCTCTAAACAAAAATAATAACAATTAATGGTTAAAAAACGCAAAACCGTGATTTCTTAGTTTACCTTAGATAGCTTGGAACTCCCATCTGATGTGCAAAGGGATGAAGTTGGAGTGTTTGTTGTGCTAACATTAGATTGATTTTGTAACCAAGAGACTACTTTATTGGCAATCGTTTCAGACAAGGTATCGTCATCAATGCCATACTTTAGCAAAATTATGGAAATGTTAGCCAAAAATAAACAAAAACATTATTTAAATTCTTTGTCTTTACCTCACTTTTTCTCCAAATAAATAAATTTTCTCGGAAACAAGCACGAAGGCCAATAGGTGGTATGGCTTCCTTTATGTCCTCTTTTGATAAGTATTTTAGGCTTTCAAATGTAATTTCAGCTCCTAAGCAATAATTAAGTTTTTGTTAGAGAAATAAACATAAATATATTAATAGATACTTACTTGTCAAATAAGGCTTTACTTCACTCAAGTCAAAAGTTTTCAACAGCTCGTCTAATTGGGAACTTTGATTTGTATTTTGAACCACTGGAATGTTTAAAATTAAATTTCCGTCTACGTCGCTCTCGAAATTAATAGTTTCTTCTAGAGACACAAGGTTTCGTACTAGACCAGTGGTCTTCATCCATATCACCCAGGTGACGAAGTTTTTCGGGTATTTATTTATTCTCTTCGTGAATATTATAACCAGGGTTGCTCAAAGTAAAAAAAATCCTACAAAGCCCGCTTCTTGAAATGTACCAAAACTACCTGTATCGTTAATGTTTATTACAATATCTTTAATTTTTAATATCGTACTGTATTTACCAATATTGCTTTTATAGCTCTCAGAAAGCTTTTTTTGTTTTATTTTCATATTAAAAACTTAACTAATTGTAATAAATTAACAACGCTACAAAATCTTTCATAAAAAAAATCCCTACTCTTTGTTTGCATCGTACTGAACGGTAACCATAATTACAACAATAAATATGTATGTGAGATAAATGTTTCATTCAGTGGCTAGTTAGCTTTCAACAGAGTAGGAGTATAGCGGATCTTTTTATGTTTTATTTTTGTTTGATACACTGAGAAGTTTTGATAACAAGCTACATAAATTTATGCATGTTTGTTTATATTTCGTATAAAAATATATTTCTTTACAGCATTTGAAATTAAAATATTTAATGAATATATGGGTTGTTGAGTAGGAAAACCTTTTTATTTTCTATGAACAATTAGTTTTTAATTTAAAATTAATTTATATTCAAACTTAACCCTTAATTTACATTCTGCAAACAAATAAATTGATACAAATAGTTTCGAAATTTGTTTTTTGCTCTTTTTCTTGCAAAAATATGAAAATTAAAAAAAATATATTATATCAGAATAAATTGCACTCAAATATGGTTTGTACAGTAATCAACCAGCATTCCACAATAATATCTGTATTATTAGTTTTTAAAATTAAAAAATAGATAAAAAAAAGAAAAAAACGTTTTAAAACGTTTTATTGTTCAAAAAACATATTTTCCAAAATATTTTTTTTATTTTAATATTTATACACTAAGACATTTTTCTATTTTCAACTTGAGGGATATTTTTAATTTAAAATATATTTGAATTTTGTCATTTCTATTGATTTATGAAAACATTTTAAATTTTATTGATATTTATTTTTAATAAAAACAAAAAATAAAACTTTTTCCGAGTGATATGGATGAAGACCTCTGATGTACATTATTGTTATTATCAATACAATATTGTTTTTTATCAGTACAATATTGTCCCTGTATTTTTTTGCAACAAAAAAGTCACAACCCTAATGTACATACTTATTTTTAAAATTTATATTTTTTTAACACAACATTTTCAATAATTTCATAATTGTTATAACAATGAAAACAAATCTTGTAAGAAACCACAAAAAGAAAACTCATCACTTCTTTCAGTGTAATACTCTCATTTTAAGTGTGTTTCTCTTTGTGAAGACCACTGTACTAGACCTTCTAAATTTATATTATCGTTGTTAGCTGCAGCCATTATTATATTTTTAAGAATAAAACTCACTCACTTTGTTAAGCACACAATAATACATACAAAAATAATGTTTGTTTTTTTGTTGTTCAAAAGTAGCGGTACTTTTTGGAAATTTTTTTAGGAGTTTACATGAATTCATTTAATTTTTAAATTTTTCGTGTTATTTTTACACTGCTTACTTGTTATTTTATTTGATTTTAGTGTTGATTTTACAATGGTTAGTATTGATTTTAAACGAACCAATGTAAAATTTACTAGAAAAACTTTAATTTTTACTACAAAAATGCAATTTTAAAAATTTAACATTGACCAATGTTATTTTTACCTTGAAAAAGGTTAAAACTATTGTGTACAATGTTATTTTTACGTTAACAATTTAAAATTGACAATTTTGAATTTAAAATTAACATGTATAACTGTTAATTTTATATGAAACAACGTAAATATTAAATTTATTTTTTTTGCAGAAATTTACAATGACTTGAAATTAACATTTGTTCATGTTGATTTTACATTGCGGTTTTTTTCTGTGTGTACACATTGTTGAGGTCCTTTTATTTTATGTATGAAAAACAGATACAAAAACCTTCCATGGTTAATTTTTTTATTATATCTTGCAAGATTTGTACTTTTTTAATTGCACAATTAAAGGTCGGAAAAAACATAATTTTTATTTTTAATAAAAATTATATCATATTTGTAATTTTTAGTATAATTTTAATCGTCTCTACTACATTTTGACATGCCGCAATATCTTCTTAATATCTTTCAATCTGATTGTCGTCCACACTTACCAGCACAATTTTTTTGCAAAATAAATTAGTAAAACCGTATTTAAATATTAGTTCAACACAGATATGTGCTGTATAAGCATAACGAAAATTTTAGATGAAAACACAATTTCAGCAAAAAAATTTTACTGAAAAATATTGTATTTGATATACAAGACGTTTTACTAACTTTTCTACTAGCTTATTTTTTTGAGTGTACTACAATTCTAAAAACATAATAAATACCGCTAAATATGACATGAACTAATATAAATGTCATGGCCAACATGGTAAATATTTGGTATAGTCTAATCTAGAACAACATATGCCGTAATTATTATCCTTTAACATGGTCATGACAAAAAAGGGGGAAGAAATTAGTATTTATGAAAGGTCTATAAATACTTCCTATAAATTAAAGGCTAAAAATCATATAAAACTAAAGGTAATTTATGTAATATTTACATTAATTATTTTAATTTATCCATAGAAGAATGTCAACAATATAAAAATTAACCATTTATTTTGAAAATGGTATGAGTCCTTTTTCAAAAAAATTTAAATAATAATGGATTTCCATAATATTCAATGGAATCTATAACATTTTTTTTTTCATATCTTAAAAAATCGTTTAAATTTTAACGGAATTCTTTTAGATAACATGAAATTCCTCTCCATTAAAGTGTTGAATATACTCATAGAAATAAACCTGTAAAAATAACAAAAAAAGCTATTAAAAATTAGTTAAAAATGACCTTGCAGAAAAAACTGCTAAAATTAGCAGATTTTTTTACCAAATATTAGTACTCGTAATATAAAATAGCAAAAATAAGTTTGTAGAATTTACAAATATTTAGTTATATTTGAGGTAAATTATAGTTAATTGAAAGTAACAAAATAATCTGCTAAAATCAGCAAACACATTTACTAAATATTAGTAGACAACAAATCAGTTTTTTTGTTTTTTTTTTAGTTTTTTTACGTTTTTTTTTAATCCGAAATCAGCAATCTACAATTTTTCAGCAAAAATATCTGTTGATTTTAGCAAAAAAAGACTGTTATTTGCATTCTACTAAAATTAAGGTAAATATCGCAAAAATTTGGTAACATTACAGTTTTTGTTTTAGTCTACAAATATTTAGTAAAAGTTTTTGCGAATTTTACAGAGTAAACTGCTATTTTCAATTAACTAATATTCACATCGAATATAACAAAAATTTTGTGAAGTTTACAGACTTATTTTTGCTGTTCTTATTTTATTACTAGTTAGCAAAAAAATCTGCTAAATTTAGCAATTTTTTCTGCAAAGTTATTTTTAAAAATTTTAGTAGCTTTTTCTGCTAATTTTACATGTTTATTTCTATGAGTATAGATGTCCAACTCAAAATCTCTTAGATTTTTCCTAGCAAATTCGTAATTTCGCTACTTTTTATCATTTTAAAGATTATGTTCTATGTATATTAACTAATCATACACTCAAAAAAATAAGTTAGTAGAAAAGTTAGTAAAACGTCTTGTAAATCAGGTATACTATTTTTTAGCAAAATTTTTTGCTAAAATCGTGTTTTCAGCTAAAATTTTTGTTATACTTATTCAGCACTTAACTGTTTTATACTAATGCTTTACTAATTTACTAATATTTTACTAATTAATTTTGCTAAAAAAAAATTGTGCTGATAGGCACATTAATAGTGTGGACGACAACCAGATTGAAAGATATACGCAGAATGAAGCAGATGTCGCGGCATGTCAAGATGTAATAGAGAAGAGGAAAATGATACTAAAAAGTACAAATATAATAAGACATACATAAAAAAATCAACCATGGAAGATTTTTGTATCTCTTTTTCATACATAAAACAAAATTGATGATTAAAACAACTTAAATTTTACATTGTCACCGGCTTGTGAAAATAATTGTCTATTAATGAAATAAAAGACAAAATAAAATATTTATTTATTTAAACTAAATGTTTATATATTAATAATCTAGTGTGGTTAAATTGCAAACAAACATATACAAACATGTAGACAGAGTAAAGCGAAAGACGAAGACACACATCTTAGGTAGATTTGTATGGTTCCTTTTTCTTATTGCAAAAAATGGTTGTTTTTTTTCGTTTCGTTTGCTTTTGTTTATTTTTTCGTTTTGTTTCTATAATTATCTTCGGCAGTTGTGTCCTTTAAAAGATAGCATCATTTAGACAACCATTGATGTAAGTAATTGAAAGAAAATTTTTGTTATGTTATATATACTTATTTCTATATATTTTCATATATTAAATTAATTCATGTCGTCAATGTGGGAAAATGAAAATTTTTATATTTCGTTATTATAGTAAATTATTTTTAAAAGAATCACAAAAATATGTTTTATGATTTTCAGCAAATACATTAACTAAATTACAATTTTTCTACAAATTTTTTGTGTTTTTTTCAGTCTACTAAAATTCAGCAAAAAATTTATTAATTTTTACCAACGCTTTTTTTATTTCTAATCTACTAAGTGTTAGCAAAACTTTTGCTGAATCTACTAATTTTGTTGCTAAAAATCAGCTCGCTGATTTTCAGCAAAAGATTTTGCTGACATTAGCAACTTTTTTGCAAGCATCCTCCTGACTAAAATTTTGCTGACTCAGCAACATTTTTTGCTGACTTTACAAACTTTTTTTTTTGAGTGTATGAAAACCCCGTTAATTTTCCAATTTCTTAGAAAATTTACAACAATCCTAAGAAAACTAGTAAGTTTATGTATAAACATTTTTTAAAGTTTTTATTTTAAGAGTGGTACTGAAAAATAAGGATTTTCGCAATAAATATGTAATTTTTTAAGTATAAATAAATTTAAAGTTCTCTGATGAGATGTGTATAAATATATTGCGCAAAACTAGCCGTTTACAGTTTCAAAAACGTTAAAATGCAAATCCCTTCATATTTCATTTTAAAAACAAGGGGACTCATACCACTTTCAAAATAAATCGTTCATCTATGAAAAATATGAATTATATTCTACCACAATTTGGAATTTGAAAAGTGACGCAATGTCAGGTATTCTATGTTAATATGGTAGATATATAGAAAAATATTTACATAAGAAAAATATTGGCATATTCCCTAAATAAACTTTATTGTCTAGAGACAATTTTATAGTTTACATGTTATTTAAAAATCGCCTTAAAGTTTACATAAATATTCGTGTCCTTGTTTCGTTTTATAATTTAAATTTATTGAACCATAACGGTATTTAGTTGTATTTGATTGATATTTACATAATAGGCACGTGTCATCTTAAGAGGGTTAAAATCTATAATTTATTTATTAAACATCTTTGTTATTTTTGTCATTAATTTTTGTTGACATTCTACTTAATTTTAGTTCATTACGAAATCTTACCTTTCAAGGACTTAAATAATATTTCCATTCGTATTATGGAGAAACAGGTGTGGTTTCACTATTTTGTTGTAGATTTTAATCATTTTAATTTGTAGTGCCTTCTTTTAACCCTTGCTCCCCAGTATATTTAAAAAGATTGTATTAGTATTACACTCATAGAAATAAACCTGTAAAAATAGCAGAAAAACTACTGAAAATTTGTTAAAAATTATGTTGCGGAAAACACTGCTTAAATTAGCAGTTTCTTTTTAGCAAAACTGCAATTAAAATATACCATTATTTTAGTACCTGGGTCCCAAAAAGCTGTATGCCTAGAAACCTCTAAGTGTGGGTACTTAAAAGAAAGAAGATTTCCTCAGCATTTCAAAACTAATATTATTTTTATGATCCCACATACTTAGAATATGTGGGACGTAACGTAGTACAAAAATGGGTAGTGTTTTTATTTTTGTAAAATTTACTGTTAACATAATGAATTTTATATCGTAAATATGACTTTTTAGTTGCTATCGTTGGCATTACCCAGAGATCACCGCGTGGAGGTGATATTACAAAATTTATTGGGTATACAAGTTGATAATGTAAATTTTTTGCTTGAAAAATGAATTTATTATATAACAAAATGAATTGATACATTATTAAAAGTATTGTCCATCATTGGCCACTACTTTTTCCCATCTTTCTGGTAGCATATGGATTCCACGCCAAAAAAAACTGATCCGGTTTTGAGGTAAAGAATGAATCAATTCAATTTCTGATACCCTGTTCTGAAGTGAAGCGTATTCCAGTAAGGGCGTTCTGCATCGATCGAAACAAATGGTAGTCAGAAGGGTTAAGGTCTGGGCTATAAGGTCGGTGAGCTCAAACTCCCCATCCACTGTTTTCCAAATAGTTTCTGACCGGTCTTGCAACATGTGGCCGAGCGTTGCCATGATGGTAGATTATCGCCTACCATCATGGCTGTTTTTCGTTGATTGCTCTCTTCAAACAAATCAATTGTGTTCTGTACAGGTCCCCTATGATCGTCTGATCCGATTTCAACAGCTCATAATACAAAACACCCTTCTGATCCCACCAAATACAGAGCATTACCTTGGCGCTATGGATATTCGGCTTCGGCGTTGATTTGGCTGGTTGGCCGGCGCTTGGGGTTATCGTAATGTATCCATTTTTCATCACCAGTAACAATACGACAATACAAGGACCCAATTTCCTTGCTTTTAAATGAATCCCAATGCTTTAAGCGTAGAGAAATGGCTTGTTATGTGACTTCCAATGATAATGCAAGTTCTTCTTGCGTTTGACATCAATATTCGTGAAGTAATGCTTCCAATTCCTCAACTTCAAACTTTTTCGGTAAACCAGGCCTCTACTTGTCATCTGTGTCGAAATCACCACTTTTGAATCGCACAAACCATCGTTCAAAAGTTTTTTGAGTTGCTGCATGTTGACCGTAAGCTTCTACCAACAATCGATAACTTTCAGCAGCCGTTTTCTTCAAATGATAGAAGGTTATCAGGCTTCTCCGCAAAACATCTTTTTTAGGCACAAAATTCGACATTATTATAGCGATGGAAAAAAATGTGTGTTTACACTTTGGCGTCTATCGAATACTTAATTATAATGACAGATGTTTACCTTCCAAGATACCATATGTGTTATTATTGACACAAACCATATGTGATAGTTATGCCATATTTTGTCCGACATTATTAAATTCTCCAGTCCGAATTTCAGTTTCATTCATATCATGAAGGATAATTCTTTTAGTGATAGGCAATTTAGTGGCTTCGCTGAGTAAAGTTTTTCCGGTTTGCGAAAAAAAAAATATTAAACGGAATTTTAAATATATTTTAGTTAAACACAAATGTTCTTAAAACTATATTCATAAACGAATATTAACTTTTACACAAGGTTGTAAATAGCGAATATTTGTTCATGAATACAGTTTTAAGACTTAGAAAGTGGTTTAACTAAAATTGTATTTGAAATCTGACTTAAGATTTTTTATGAATACGGGCGTAAGTGTTTAAGATAGTAGCGCTGCAAGCAAAAAAATATCTCGCGAACGGGTGTAGAGGGCTCTACTTATCATGGATCCTAAAAATAATATAATTCTTATACACACAGAGAAAAATCTAGATATTTGAAAACTGAAATTCGGTTACTACGACTGAAATTCGTTTATTACGAATTTCAGTCGGTTTGCACAACTTAACATTGGTTTTCACAGCAAAGTTCGGTTAATTCAACTGAATTTTAATTTATTCATAAATCTAATATAAATATCGTTGTAATAACTGAAATTATATGTTGTTCCCATTAATATACACTTTTCAATTCGGTTGGCACTTGCTGATGAAATTTTCTTTCATTAGAGTACCCACACTTATATCTTACTACGCGTTCCGGTTTTTGGGCCCGGGCCCCTTAACCGAAGACTGAAAAAACTTAGTTTTTTAATTCTGAAGAGGACTATGTACGTTTTTTTATAGAAACGCCCAATAAAGCACAGTTTAGCCTTCTTTTTTGCTGATTTTAGTAGATTTATGAATTACTTTTAATGAACTTCAATTTAGGCCAAATTATATAAATTTTTTGTAGATTCAACAGATTTATTTTTGCCAATCTTAGCTTGCTAATAACACAGTGCAGCATTTTTAAGGTCATCGTTTGGTTCCTCCTTCATACCCGTTTTTTTTTGAAGTGTATATCGAAACTAAAAAAAATCCGCAAAGGACTTGGCCAGATTACATCGAATTTTTTTTTTTGGACACCCTAAGTTTTTGCACCCAAACATGATTTTTTTAAAAAAGGAAAATTTTTATGGAATCCATATGCAGCACAAAAGACCTACATTGGTCGCGGTGCATAGTGCCTTCTGATCTAATCTAATGGAATCCATATATCATAAACCGTTCGGAATTTTGTTTTTATGTCTTTGGCAAAGTTGTAGATCCAAACCAAAGCAAAAAAATTCTCATATGGACCGACCCAAAAAAATTGCATCCACTGCATCAAAATTGCAAAAAAAAAAATGCTATTTTTTATGATTTTGTCCTGAAATGGCTTAAATACTGGGAATTTAAGAAATCTTTCTTCAGCTAAATTATATCTAACAACAATATAAACAACTCTCTAGTACATGTCACTTTCGAATACACTTGTTGAATGACAATGAAACGATACTTGAACTGTTATATATACTGCGTGCTAGTCTGATTGTCAAGTGTGTTTTATCTTCGTGTTGCACTTTGCAGGTAGAACTGGGTTTTTACAACACCCTTTTTTAAAAACTACTTAAAAAATGTTTCTGAATGGGTGTAATTGTCAAGTGTATTTTATCTTCGTGTTGTACTTTGCACGTAGAACTGGGTTTTTACAACACCCTTTTTAAAAACTTCTTAAAAAATGTTTCTGAGTGGGTGTGATTGTCATGTGTGTTTTATCTTCGTGTTGCGGTTTTTAGGTGGAACTGGGTTTTTACAACACCTCATCTTCCTAAACAGGATTTTACAATTGGATTTTAAAGTTTGGCTATTTCCATATTATCATAAAAAATAGCATTTTTTCCCAATTTTTTGCAATTTTGATGCAGTGGATGCAATTTTTTTGGGTCGGTCCATATGAGAATTTTTTTGCTTTGGTTTGGATCTACAACTTTGCCAAAGACATAAAAACAAAATTCCGAACGGTTAATGATATATGGATTCCATAAAAATTTTCCTTTTTTAAATAAATCATGTTTGGGTGCAAAAACTTAGGGTGTCCAAAAAAAAAATTTCGATGTAATCTGGCCAAGTCCTTTGCGGATTTTTTTTAGTTTCGATATACACTTCAAAAAAAACCGGGTACGAAAGAGGAACCAATTTATGTGTTGCACTGTGTAATTAGCAAAAAAAATCTGCTAAATTTACCATCTTTCTCTGCCACGTCGTTTTGAACTCATTTTTAGCAAAAAAAGTTTACTATTTTTTTTTATTAGTGTAGTTATATGGTAATAATAAGTTAAGTTAGATTCCAAGGTATGTTGTAATTCATTTATCATTTTTCTATTTATCAATTTGACATGTTTATACATTTTTGATAATGGTTTTCAGTATCTTCTTTTTTATTAATTGAAAGTGTTTTAACAAATTAACGAGTTCTTTTGTTCGCTTTTAATCCAGGTTATCAGATAACAACAAACATGTCATTAGGTCACAATATATTGCATAATTATTGTGTCAACTTCATTAAAATGTTTTTTTTTTGTAATCATTTGAAGCAGCAGCCTCTTTCTCTCTACTCGTTTTTTGAAATTAAGATATTTCCTTATATGATGATTTTTAAATCTTAAGTGCCACTTTTTTTATTTGTTACTAAACAAAGTTCACCTCACCAAGTGCATTCATTTAAAGTTTATGTGATTGCCATTGTTTATATATTTTGAATTATTCAAAAACCTTGATAGTTTTGTGGCATTTCACTTTTTATTTTGTTTTCGGAAATTTCGAAGCATTTTAAAGCTTTATAGAAAAATTTTGTTAATGACAAAATGTTTGTTGGAGCATTTTAATGCAATTTTGAGTATATTGAGTAATTTAAAAAAATGTACCGTAGTTAAGCAACAAGCTCACTGTTCAAACTAAGTGAAAATGGTGCTTAACTACGTACATTTAAACCCGCATCCAATCATCCAAACAATCCAAACATAAAAAAATAACGCAAAAATGTCCCGTTTTTGTATAACTTAAGATTACATTTCTAATTCATTTGCGTCGTCCACCGAAGGGTCAACTTCGAATTCGGAAGTTGGAGAACATGTATTTGGGAAGTTACCCTGCCAGGATCCCTCGATGTGACCATCATCCCTCGATGAAGTTTGTCTGGGCTCCTGTCTCTGGAGCCTTTAATTTAAGACAGTGATTGACTTTTAGATATAAGAAACCGTGTTCCTCTAGGCAATCCTTCAATTTCCAACAATCACTTGTTATTTTTGTTGGTATCAAAGTGGCGACGTCGCGTTTTTCAACGGACAACACAAAAGACGCCCCACCTCTCGAACCCACCAAACACCCATTGGCCTTTTACATTCTTTCCTCTGTGGAACTGCCGTTGGCCGAACTTGCTTCCATAAATTTTGACCATATTTCCTACCCCTCCAATCGGTTTCCGATTAATGACTAGGTCATCATACTCGCTTCCCAGCAGAAGCTAGCCCAACCTGTCAATGTAAGATCAGAATTTATTTTAATATATATCCCTATAGTGACCAAGGGCATATCTGCCCAATATATAATAAATTTGGAAATTTGTTTGAAAGATAGATGTTGTTTTTCAAAATATGCCATTATTCCATTTATCCTTTTTATTTATATACGTGGAAACACCACCACTTATACCAGTCCTGCTTCCGTAATTATACAATATGAATATTATACTATTTTTGTACATAAAAAAGTTTGTTCAAAAGTGTGTTAAATGGGTCCTAATACAGTTGAACTACTAATTGAACTAATTTTTTTTGCTGCTTAAGTTTAAATCAGTTATTTAGCTGAAATTCTTAGTTATCTTATTTCAATACAAGAACAAATTTCATCAGAATTTGAGCTAAATTTTTAACTTAAAATTTAGTAATTCGTGATTCTCAAATTTGCCAGTTAATTTATAACACAATTGTTTTCAAAAAAAAGTTGTTTTGTGTCTTCGCCATTAGTTACTCGTTACTCCGTACTTATTCAGTAGTCTTTATTAAGCTGTTAACTTCCCGGTAATAAATGTGGACTTACTCCTCTGGTTAGATCGGGATAGATTATTTTAGCAGAAATGTTCTATTGATTTAGCTAAAAAATTCTGTTAATTTAGCTAAATTCTTTCTTCATTGAACTACAAAAGTGCCATGTAAAAGTGTAGGCATTTTTTTTTTTAAATTTTGTTAGCCTTATTTTGCAAAAATTTAAATTTTCTTTATGTCATTGATCTTCCAAATACGTCATTGAACGATTTTGAATTGTCAGGTGATGAAGAAAATAAATAGAAAATTGATAATTTATATCGTATGTACCTACAATACGTAGAAAGGTGAAAATATTAACCCTATATGTATCACGTTACACAAAATAATAATTTTTAAATAAATTTTCTTTTATATTTAATGGCTTTATAATATTGAAGCCATAATTTAAATTAAATTTCATGGGTCTATTTTGAACCTTGGCCACTAAGGGTTAAGTATTTTACAATACAAGTACATATAATTATAGTCTTATCAAATTTAAGTGATATTTTTTCGAAAATTAAGGAAGATGTTATTCTGTAAATTTTCTAGTGGGTCTTTCTTTTTGGCCAAAAGAGTAAAAATTAAACCTATATGTATCTATTTAATTTGATTTAATTTGATTTGAAATAATTATTTGTAGTACGTTGAGATTTTTTTATCAGTTTAAAACAGGGATGGCAGGCAATACCGCTAAAGTACCGTTATCGATTCAAAACTCTTTCAAAGGACTATTGTTATCTTTAAAATAGTGTTACCAAATTAAGTGAAATACTGTTATCCGTAAAATACCGTTACCGATATTACTAAAATATCAATATCCCAAAACTACCGTTACCGAAATAACTGAAATACCGTTATCGCTGAAATACCGTTACCGAAATAACTGAAATACTGTTATCCTTAAAATACCGTTGCCGAAATAATTTGATCAGATCTGAAAAAAATGTCTGTAAATAGTTATATTTTACAAAGTTTGATCATAAACCAGCTAGTCATTAAAACTCGGCCATAATGGGTCTAAAAATATCGGGCAGAATGGGTTCTAAATAAATAAACTGAAAACCCGTTATCCTTAAAATAACGTCACCGAAATAACTAAAATACCACTACCGCTAAAATACCGTTACCGAAATAAGTAAAATACCGTTAACGCTAACATCACATTACCGAAATAACTGAAATATCGTTACCGAAATAATTGAAATGCCGTTACAGCTAAAATGCCTTTACCGAAATACAAAAAATCCGTTAACGCTAAAAGCCCGTTACCGAAATAACTGAAATATCGTTACTTCTAAAATACCGCTACCGAAATAAAATAGCTTTACCCTTACCAATACCAGCATTCAAATCGGTAACCATGGTTTAAAAGCTTTACAATCTCGTAGTCATAACTAAAATTAATTTTCATCGGTATTTTTTGTCACCAGGCCACTAAGGGTTAAAGATTTATTAAATAAAAGTAAAGACAATTATACACTCAGGGAACTTCTGCTTTTAAAATATGTAGTTATTTTTAATGTAAATGTCAGTCATTTGTAGAACACATTAAATTTTTTACTAACCTTGTAGTTCATTTAAAAAAATAAACCACATCAAATGACTGTTTTATGATTTTACATTCATTTTTTACATTCGTTTTTGTAATTTAAAAAAATAAAAAAAAAAAAATGTTTGTATTCGGTATTTTAAAGCATTATGGACAAATTTGGTGGATGTAAAAATGTTTATTGGGCTGATTAGATGCTATTTTGAGTGTCAAATTTGAAGAAAAGTCTGTAGCTAAGCAATGAATTCAAGGTTCGGTCTCAGAAAGTTCGGCCAAATTGAAAATAATTCGGCGGCCGAACTTTTAACTTTATAGCTAAACTTCGGCTTTTCTCTTAAATTTTATATACAAAATCGAATTAAATCGGCTCAACAAACATGTTTCCAATACCAAAATTTGTCATCATTGCCTCTAGATATCAAAAAACCGACAAAATATGAAAGCAGCAAAATTTAAGTCAATTTTTTGACATAATAAGTTGTTTTCATAAAATGTTCTGGAAATGAATCGCTCCAAATACAAACTCGAATTGTGATTTTTCCAAATTGTGTTTTTTTTTCTTTAACAACAACTATTATATTATAAAAATAGCAATCGACATCTGCAAATTAAGCATTTTAAAAAATCTTTAAAATTAATTGAAAAAAAGACGTTTTTGCATTTTTATAAATTTGTGGGTTATTTTGAATTCCTGGCTAAAGTGGGTTAATGATACCCGATGAAGTCAGAATTACATAACTGAATAATTTTGAGTATATTAAATGGAATACAAAGTAAATTTTTATCGAAATTTCGAATTTTGAGAAATGTTTAATAATAATACACCCTTTGCCAAAATGGGCCATTTTCTGCCGTCTTGCAGTACGCATTAACGTTTTCCAACAAAAAAAATCGATTTCTTCCATTTGGAATCATTTGCAATAAAACTGGCTGGTGTAATAAACGAAAATCGATAAAACTTTAAACTATGGGATATCCTAATGATCACCTATTCACATAGGGTGGCTTTACACCACTGGGAAATCGTTAAAACATTTAAAAAGCAATAAATTTTCTATTTAATAAGAAATAATTCATACAAAAATTGCCCATATTATTAAACCATTAAAAAAATTAACAGCTATTAAGAGTTATAGGCAACAACGGACGAGTATGGAACAATGACAAGGTACTTTTTTAATCAAATTCTTTAACGAATATCCCGCATTGTTTTTTATGGGCTAAACATGCTTGTAGAAATAAAAAAAAAAAGTTTTTTTTTTATTAAATACTTAATCAAATACTTAATTCACACAAATATGATGTTACAACTTAATTAAGACGCATTAGGATGTCTAATCAATACTACTTACAAGAATATGAAAAAACTGTTTGAAATGCAAACTCAATGAGAAAGACACATAATGACACGTGTCCATTATAGACTTACAAAAAAAATGGAACCAAATAGACTTACAAAAAACAAAAAATGGTACCAAATATGAAGTTAAATAAAAATAATAAAAAAGTCAAATCTTATTTCAATATTAGCACCCATCATATAAAAAACTACACTTAATTGATTAAGTGGATAAAAAATTACCACCACTATTTAGATGGACTTAAATATTAACTAGATACAAAGAAAACTCTCACACACAAAAAGGTGCTAAAATTTGATGATCCTTCTCGCGACTGCTTCATACAAAACTTCTCAAGAATTGGGCAAGTACAACAGTATCAATCACATGACAATGACAAGCCCTTATTTTGCTGCATGTTCAAAATTATATGAGTTTATATTTGTTATTCTCATTATGGTTATCATGGGCATGGAAGAGTTTCTCATTTTTTGCGCTTATTAAAAAAAAAAAGCGTGGAAAATTGGAAAAATATGTTTATTTTTTGTATTTGTACGAATAGACAAGATAAAGTATAAATATTTTATTTATTGATACCAGGATAAAATTACAACTGTTATTTCTGAGAGTTACTGTGAGAATATTTATAGTTTACAAAAAAAAAAAACATAAAGAAAAAGTGTTGTGCTTAGAAGCAAGTTAACATGACGCTTCTTTTCTCGCTAGCTGCCGATTATCTACGCCGTTCTTCTACAAACAAGAACTGCGCATGCGTGGCTCTTAAATGAAATGCCATCGCTGCGAACGAGTTCAGCCATTAGGATTTTTGTACATTAAAGTTTCTCTTAACAAATTCTCCATTTTCACAGCTAACACAGCCCCCAGTTTTTTTTTTTTTTTTCAATTTGATATCAAATGTACACTCACAATATTTTTTCCGTAAAGACTACCCAGTAAAATAGTAAAATTCAAATAACTGGTTGTAGAACAGCTTATACCGTATTATAACAGGTTCTAATTTCTGTTCTGCAACAGGTTCTCTTTATATGGAGATTGTCCTATTTGCAATAGGTTCTTTACCTCCAAACAAGAACAGGTTGCTTTAGAACCGGTTATAGAACGCGTTCTGAGGCAGTGACACCTTACATTTCGACTCCCAGGAACCTGTTCTATAACCGGTTCCATATAACCGGTGGTAAAAGAAGTTGTTCTAGAACAGGTTCCGCGGTAATCTCTTCTAAAAAATTTTGCTGGGTACTGAATATACACATTAAATTAATTGAAAATCAGTTGAAAACGGGACTACTTATTTTTCGTTTAAATTATTATAAAAAAAAAAACTGTTGTAAAATTAATTGACCAAATCGGTAAAAACAATAGATTATTTTCGTTTATTTTAATACTAAATATAATAAAACAACTTTTTGTTTTAAATAGAAAATTTTAACTGAATAACCCAGCAAAATTTTGGTAATGGGTGCGATAAAGTAATGCATTACCTTGTAATGTGTACTCCTTACCTGTATCATTATTTTCCAACAAGAAGTAATAAGTTATCGAAATTTGAACACTCATGGATTACCTTGTAATGATATTTCATTACATTTTACATTACTTCTAAACATAAAATAATGACTTACCGATCATCAATTACATAATGCATGAATTATAAACGTAAAGTAATTATTAATATATATTTTTTTAAAAATCTATTTATAGACACATTACTTTGTGATTTTTTTTGTAAGCATGAGGGTAAGGTGTATATTTTGGATATCACGGACGAAAACACGAAGCACACCAATTCATTTACGTTTTAAGCAACCAACTATTATATGTATCGATAGCTCAGTTGGTAGAGTTCTCGCATAACTAATTATTTATTTAGTAATGAAAAAAAAGTTATTATTTTATTTTAAAAAAAATATGTGTAAAAAAAATGTTTACACATTTTTTTTTATGGAAATCTATTTATAGACACATTACTTTTTCCCACCATGTAACCATATTAGTAACCAGTTACTTTACCCCCTACAAGGTAATGAGTCCACCCATTACTTTTAGGCACATCGCCTGTAAAATTTATCAGTGAAGTAAGATGTAATGTAATGCATGCAGCCCTATGTCGCACAGTGGAATTAATCAAATAAAAAAGGGTAATAAATATAGAAATTCTTAACTACTGGACCGATTAAGACCAAATATGTAATCGTTAAGGAGGAGTATAGCTTTCAGAAAATTAATTTTGAAGTCACCCTGTGTTAACACAGGGTGAGCACTAAGGTGCCAAAGTAGACCACCTCGAGTACAAAACATTTTTAAAATGCTGTAACTTCTACAATTATGAACCGATTTTAATGATTTTAGAGTTTTGAATCCGCTTGATGAGATTAATAAAAAAATGCTTATGGTAATATGTTATCTCTTAAAGTTTAAAAGTTGTGTGATGTTGAACATTAAAATTTAAACTTTTTGACAAGTTTTTTTAGGTTTTAAGTTAATAACTCCTTTATAATAAGTGGTAAGACATTAAAAAATTGTGTATTGCCACTTTCATCATTAATGTTGTGCTTAAAGTTTCATTTAATTATCTGTAACCGTTGAGTAAATAAAAATCTGCAAAGTCAATTTTTTGAAATAGGTCAAAAAAATTGTAAAATTTTTGAGAAAAAGTAGCTTCACTCATACGTTTTTTTTATAATCTAGAAGAAGAAAAGTAAATATTTTTTTAAATATTCTAAAAGAACAGGCTTTGAGAATAGTTTTAAATGAAAGTATTATTAATTTTGGACATGCACCCTACACCCAGCATTGATCGAAAATGACCAATTTTCAAGCAAAATTTCAAGTTTACACACGTGGGCAAAAAATGGCACGCCCATTTCTTAACTTTTTAAAATGTAATATTATAGACTAATAAAATGTTAATTATTCTTCATCAAGTTTGCCGCCGGGAAATAAAAAGTGGGGTCCTGGGAGGTGTTTTTGTAAAAAAAGTCAAATTTTGAAATTATTTTTTTTTTGCGCTTTTAAAAAAATCATATTTAGATCTAATTTTTTTACGTTCATTTATTTTTTATTAATTAACGACAATATAATCTTTAATACATATTAAAATTGTTAACGCAACATAAATACCTATTTAGATATTATTTATCAAAGTTAAGTTGTTATAATACAAAAAAAATTATTATATATATTTTTTTGATTTTTTACTTATTTGTTCTAGAATTTTTTTAAAATTTACAATAAATAATTTTTTTTAAAGCAGAGGTTTTCACCTGTTCAACGATGTATAACATGTCTGGTGAATATGTTTACAAACGTTTGAAAACTTTTTTAAAATGTATCAACTCCACCAAAAATTTGATTTATGTGAAAATTCCTTTGTATGAAAATCATGGTATAATTAATATAAGACATATTTCCTTAACGATTACATATACATTTGGTCTTAATCGCTCCAGTAGTTAAGAAGTTCTATATTTATTGCCACTTTTTATTTGATTCACTCCACTGTGTGTCGATACATTACTTTACCCATGAATTTGTAATGTGTGGTTTTGCTGGGATTTTAACTATTACCGAAAGTTCGTTTTTTTTTTGTTTATTTTGTTTATTGAATAACAGACAGAAAGTTAAAAAATATATTTCTTTAGTCATTCAACTGTATATTCCATTGAAACAACGTTACCGATTAACTTTTTAAATAACTGTTGAAGTTTTATGGAAAAGTTCTTGTGAGTATAAGAATTTAAGCTAAACAAATGTTTTGGAAAATGTTAGACCGTGTGGAATCGAGCCCAATCTCCGCAAATTTTTTAAGGTTCCAAGATTTGAGTAAAACTATTCTAAATTTTAATTAATTTTAATTAAAAAAAAGCGTACAAAACAAGTTCATAAAGCATAATAAAAAGAATTGAAGAGCTTATTGTAAAAACTTGATAAGCCACATTTACTGTTTTATGGATTTTCGCTGTTTTCTAGGCACCTTTTGATTAATATTTGAGAGAAGTCTTGCTTAAAGACTTACTGCAAGTACCTAAAGTATAAAGGTCCTGCAAAAGTCCTATTGGTTGCTTTGTTTAACCTTAAAAAGGCAAAAACAAACTAAAAGTCAAATGTAGCTTATCAAGTTTTTACAATAAGCCCTTTAATTATTAATAAAACCGCCTTTAAATATAAAATAAATAAAAAATAAATGTGAAATAGAAAAACTGCTTCTAATTAAGTATAATATTGGATTAATAACAGACAATTAAACGTTCTCGATTCAGATAACATGCGAAACATTAATACACTTTGCAAAAAAATTGTAAACGAAAGTTAAATATATTCAAATTTTAATAATTTCATAATCAGTACTTGTATTTAGTCTAAATAGTTCAATGATTTCAAATAAAAAACAAGTTCTAGCTTATTTTTGGTTGCCCTACTTACAGGTCTGTGGTCTTTTACCCCCCGTTGTCACATGCAAGTACAAGTTCGAAAACTCAATACTCTAAGACTTTTTTACTATTTCAATTACACTGTAGTCACTTGCGACTCAACTTACAACGAAATTTTGAAGGCAATGAATTGTTGGCACTTGCGAAAAGTTAGACATCAAAATGACTAGTATTATGATTTTTACCAATTTACTGGTATTTAGTAAATTTTAGTAAGAGGTAATAATTGTTATGACTGATTATTTGTATTTTTATAAAAAAAAATTAATAAAGGACACACCGACAAATCTTAATGATAATTTATAACATTAATGTTAAGAGTTTTTTAAATAAAAAAAAACTTACAACAAAATGTTTCCCTGGATATGTTACAATTTGGAATACTTGTACTGACATACAAAAGAAAACTAAAATGTAACGGAAAGCAAATTAAGGGTTGTTTTTTTTTCATACGTCATAAAGTCTGCATTTTAGAAATAAAAACAATTTAAGATTAAGAATTAAAATTTTTCTTGAAATCACCCTACTAAAAGGTGTAGGATTTGAAGTTGGTAAATATTTGTTTAAAAAAAACAAATTGCCGATGATTTTAATGAATTTTTATTTTATTGGTTTTCCTTTTAGGTTTTTCTTAAAGACGTCGTCTGCAACTGTCAGTTAATTAATTATTCAAACCAAGATTTAGTATTTAAATTGGTCGAGTTAACAAAGTTAGTTTTCAATGTAATTTCAAAAAAAAACAACACATGGAAATTTTACAAAGTTTCTATAGAATATTTGTCCGTAATTTTTTTTTACAACTTTATGCCGAAGTTGTTTGTATAACTTATCGAAAAACTTTTCATCTCTCCACTATCCCCTTTCCAAAGAAAGCAACACATTATTTAATAGGAAGAATTTCCTGAGTGTTGCTTCTCTTTAAAAAAAAAAAAAAAAAAAAAAAAAAAACTTAGGTAACTTATACGCTATTTTAAATTGATTTTACACTTTTTATTTTTTGCGTGTGGTAATTCGCCATATAAAACTCATGGCATATGTTAGCTGGTTTGTAAGGGATTTTTTATTTGGCTTACTTCCGTACAAACCTGCTTGCAGGTGCGCAGAGTTTTTACTCGATATTAAGCTCGATATTACGTCCCTTATGCATATTCAGAATTTCATTACAATTGGACCTCTAAGTAAGAAATGGCCACAAAATATTTCCACAAATTCTAAAATATATATCCCACTGTATGGTGGACCGTTTATCATTTTTAACTGGTTAATCTTAATTAAAAAATAAAAGTACGCTTCTTAATTATAAAAGTAACAAATATTTCCTAGTTAAATGCAGACATATGCAATTTTTAAATTTTAAAGATTGATTTATTTTACTTATAACAGTATTTATTATTCATACACCACTGATTTTCATGGATGGTAACCGATTCGATGCGGGTATCGGTAAGGATAACGCTATTTTCTTTTATTTCGGGAACGGTATTTTAGGGGTAACGATATTTCAATTATTTCGTTTACCGTTTTTTAGCGATAACCGTATTTTACTTCTTTCGATAACGGTATTTTTGTTATTTCGGTAACGTTATTTTAAGGATAACGGGTTTTTAGCTATTTCGGTAACGTTTTTTTTAGCGATAACGATATTTTACTTATTTCGATAACGGTATTTTAGCGGTAACGGTATTTTAGTTATTTCGGTAACGTTATTTTAAAAATAACGGATTTTCAGTTATTTCGGTAACGGTATTTTAAGGGTAAAGTTATTTTCCTTACTCAGTTAATATCAATACACACCGATATTTTTAGCCCCATTATGCCCGAATTCCAATGACTGGCTAGTTTATGATGAAAATTTACGAAAATATATACATATATTTACAGTGATTATTTTTTCTGATCTTATCAGATTATTTGGATAACGCTATTTTAAAGATAACGCTATTTTAATTTTTTCGGTAACGGTATCGATAACGATATTTTAGTTATTTCGGTAGCGTTATTTTAAGGATATTGATTTTTTAATTATATCTGAACACACAAAAAAAATGCATACTATTTATGAATATATTATATAAAATTGCCAATGTACTAATTTAGGAACTTTTTCATAACATTTATGAACAGTTCATAAAAAAATACTGGGAAAGTATGTGTCTCGTAAATTATGCCAAGGTTCCTAAAATATATGTAGAAACACTTAATATTTATGGAAAAGTACTTAAAAAATTTGCCAATGTACAAAATAATAATATTTAAGAAAACTTGTATAAATTGCAATAATACTGGGAATTGTATGTACCTTTTCATAAATGCTAGGGAAACTAGGAACACTTCATAAATAGTAAGTAAATTTCATAAATAATATGAACCTTTAAAAATATGAACTTTTTCATAAACAATTATAAATTTTATATTTTTGTGTGTGTTTAAAGGTATTTTACTGATAACGGTATTTCTATTATTTCGGTAACGATATTTTAGGGATAACGATAGTAAGTTGAAAGGGTTTTTAGTCGATAACGGTGTTTCAGCGGTATTGCCTGCCATCCCTGCTAATATTTCTATGTGTTTCTCTACTTCGTGCTCAAACCTAATTTGGTTGACTTTTTCAATACCACAACAATAAGGAACATATGTACAAATAGTGGTTAAGTACATTTATATGTTGACTATCCAAAAAATAAATATACAAACTTGTAACATTTTACTATGATACTTTAGTTTTTGGTCAATATTTTGATCGGCCACAAATAAAATAAGACAAACATTAAACAACATAAAATTTATTGCAATGTGAGACTAAACAAACAATTACTATGGATTTTAATTAGAGTAAAGTGAATTTGAAAGGAAAAAACCCCCCACAAAAAAAAAAAAAAACGGAAAATTATTTCAAAATGACATGACAAGGATCACGTTTAGGATTGTTCTTATTATTATTTTCATGAATTTGTAGCTTAATGACCATAAAGTATTCAAAGTGGTCTTTGAAGAAGGCAAAAACAAAAATTTTAATCTAACAAATCATTTATCTTATTTTTTAATATGGGTTTACTTTTTTTTTTTTTTTTAATACTTCAAGAATTAAAAAAAAAATATGAAAAATTTTGCGTTAAATGTGTGACGTGCATATGGAATGAGTTTGTAAGTTTTATTTTTTACTAAATGTTTATATGTGACAATGACACCTTTTCTCTAGTGACATTTTTTGTTTGCTGCTCTTAGTGTCACATGATAACCAACCCTTTATTTGTTTAGAAATGGGGTTTTGAAAAAAGTAGCTCAAATACGTGTTTAAACTTTTTAATTTTTTTTTTTCCTTTTTTGTGCATATTTTCTAATGTGGCAATGATTAATTTACAATTGTAAATAAGTCCTTTTTTCTAAAAAAAAAAAACAAAAAAAAAATAGCCTCTAATTTGTACTGACAAATTATCTCCAAGTGGCTTTTCAAATATTTAATGTATTAAAAGGACTTGTTTATTTAATTGTTAGTTTGACATTTGCTTTAGTATTTTGTTACAAAAAGGTCTTAAGTAATTAGTTTAAAAAAATATTATTTGTTGCAAAAAAAGAAGCCTCTAATTGAATTTATTTTTTTTTTTTTGCTAAATTTAATTTTGTAAAACTACACCTGCTTATGGTTAAGTACACGTGTCATTTAATTTTTGTGCAAACATTTTACAAATCGCTCATCCTCTTGAGTGATTGATATGCAATTTTAAAATTTTTTGCAATTGCAAAATCAATCATTTTATATTTTTTTAAAAACAAATTGAAAGTACAGTTAAGTCTTTTAAAAATATTAAGACTGGGGGATTTTTTATTGCAAAACAAATCAAAAGTGGCTTTTGAAATCTAATTTTAAAATAATAATGTAGTTCGTGTGCACTCCAAAAAATGAGTTAGTAGAAAAGTTAGTAAGGCGTCTTGTAAATCAGGTATACTAATTTTCAGCAAATTTTTTGCTAAAATTTTGTTGTCAGCAAAAATGTTAGTTATACTTCCCAGGAAAACTTTGTTAATGGGTGCGATGAAGTAATGCATTACCTTGTAATGTGTACTCCTTACCTTTATCATTTTTTCCAAACAAAAAGTAATGAGTTACCGATAATGGGTTACATAATACACTACTTTGTAATGAATACTCCTTACCATCAATATTGTTTCGAAACATAAAGTAATAAGTAATAGATAATTGAACACTCATGGAAAATTTTGTAATGATACCTCATCACGTTTTACATTACTTCAGAACATAAAATAATGACTTACCGATCATCAATTACATAGTGCATGGATTATAAAAGTAAAGTAATTATTAAAATATCTTTTTTGAAATCTTTTTATAGACACATTACTTTGTGATTTTTTGTAAGCATGTGGGTAAGGTGTATATTTTGGATATCACGAACGAAAAACACGAAGCACACCAATTCATTTACGTTTTAAGCAACCAAATATTATATGTATCGATAGCTCAGTTGGTACCCAGCAAAGCTTTGGTAATGGGTGCGATAAAGTAATGCATTACCTTGTAATGTGTACTCCTTACCTGTATCATTATTTTCCAACAAGAAGTAATGAGTTACCGATAATTGCACACTCATGGATTACCTTGTAATGAGACATCATTACCTTTTACATTACTTCAAAACATAAAATAATGACTTACCGCTCATTAATTACATAATGCATGAATTATAAACGTAAAGTAAGTATTAATATATATTTCTTAAAATCTATTTATAGACACATTACTTTGTGATTTTTTGTAAGCATAATGGTATATTTTTGATATCACGAACGAAAACACGAAGCACAGCAACTCATGTACATTTTAAGCAATAAAATATTGTATGTATCGATAGCTCAGTTGGTAGAGTTCTCGCCTAACTAATTGTTAAATACCAGAGACCCCGGGTTCGAATCCCAGCATGACCAAGTTATTTATTTAATAAAAAAAAAGTTATTTATTTAATTAAAAAAAAAATATATGTAAAAAAAATTTGTATGCATTTTTTTTTTATGAAAATGTATTTATAGACAAATTATGTTTTTTCCGACCTTTAATGATGTTTGGCATGGGATTGTTACTGCTTTCAAAACGTGTTCTGATGATGGGAACCTAGAAAATTTCCGAAAAGATCTATCAACACATTCCTGAAAGTGGTCAATTAATAAATTTGAAAACAAAACTCTATAGATTATTTGTTAGGACAATATCCTAATAAAGAAATATAGAGTATGGCCTCGAACTGGAATAATTTTCATTTTCATTCACAATTTTCATTTGAAAAAAACATAATTGTTATTTTTAATAAAAATTACAACAAACTTACAAAATAAAATATTTTAGTTAATTTTTTGTATTTGTAAACAAAAGTTTATAGAGACTAATAATCTAGTGTTCAATTTGCAAACAAATATACACCAGGTAGACAGAATAAAGCGAAAGACAAAGACACACATCTTAGGTAGATTTTTATGTCTCATTTTTCTTACTGCAAAAAAAGGGTTGTATGTGTTATATTTTGTTATTTTTTCGTTTCGTTTCTATAATGATCTGCGGCATTTGCGTTTCTTTAAAAGATAGCATCATTTAGGCAACCATTAATGTATGTAGTTGAAAGATAATTTTGTTTATGTTATATATAAATATTTCTATATATTTGCAGATATTACATTAATTCATGTAGTCAATGTAGGAGTATGAACATTTTTATATTTTGTAACTTATTGTAAATTATTTTTAAAAGAGTCACAAACAATATTTGTTTTCAGCAAATAAATTAACTGAAGTATAATTTTTCTACAAATCTTTTGAGTTTTTTTCAGTCTACTAATATTCAGCAAAAATTTTATTAATTTCTAATTCACTAAGTGTTAGCAAAACTTTTGCTGGATCTACTAATTAGGTTCCTTAAAATCAGCTCGCTGTTTTCAGCAAAAGATTTTGCTGTTATTAGCAATTTTTTTGCAAGCAACCTCCTGTCTAAAATTTTGCTGAATTTACAAACTTTTTTTTAGTGCGAGAGGGAAAATTGTTTGTAAGGTCTATACTGTTTTGGAAATAAAATCGGTTTTTTCTAATTCGTTTCACAATGAAAAAAAAACATTTTTCTCTTTGCCAACAGGTAAATAAAAAAATAATTAAATTCTTTTTAATAAAAAACTTGATCTAGTCAAACTCAGGTAATAGGGTAATGCAGTGCATTGTGTTGATATCAAGAAAATAGGTGATGCGGAAATAGGGAGTAGTGTCTATTAATTTAATAGACATGAATTTCCTTAAATTATTAGTGTCCGGAAAGACGTCTTAGTGGAGTTTATTCCACATACGGTTAATTCGATTAATGAACGAATTTTTTCTGTTATGCGTTCCCTGGTAAACATTTTAATATGGAGTCTAATATAATTAGATCTCATTTGATATGTTGTGATTTATAACCACATACAAATTTACCCAAAAAATGAGTCATGTACATGTATCGAATTATATCAATTTAGATATAATTTCATCCAATTTTATCCGAGATTTGTCCATATCCGGGACATTATATTGTATCTAATTGAATGTAAATATATCTGATTTTATGTAATTTTAGCCAATAATGCTTAAAAGTACTTAAGTCAAAAATTTAAATTTCTAGAAATCAACCATTTTAAAGTCTCAAATATTTTTATAAATGAAACAATATTAAAAATGATCAAAAAAAAATTTAGTGCTAAAAAAATACATAAGTGGTTTTAAAAATTTTGTAAAATAAATCACTTGAAAATGATTTCGTTAAAAAACTAATATGGTTATATGTATGTGAATCATAAATAATTAAGTCGTAACATGCAGATAACTTAATTTGATATTGAACTCTGCCAAACTATATATAGGATTATATATAAAGCTATATAAAATTATAAGGAATATATTTTCCATATAGTTTAATAAGATAAGCATGGGACCATATCTAATATCATATCGATCACTGCATATATTTGGATTATTATCATATGGTTTATGTAGTTATATAAGAAGTAAGATTTAAAGATATATAATAATATCAAGTACCATATTAAAAATTCTCTTAATAAGAATTATTAAACGTATTTGTATATAAAGATATAAGCCGTAATGTGACTTCATTCAAAGTCAGATATGACTTAATCATATTATGTATCAATAAATATAACTATTTTTATCCGGGTTGTGCGATCCACTGGACTATCGACAACAAGCGGATGAGATATACATAACAATCGTGTGTTGCAATCGAAAAGACGAACACCCTAGGTATACGTTAACTTACCTCAGCCGAACACTTCACATGGTACGAATCAATTGAGCTGGATACCCACTATTATTAATGAGCTCCAACACCCGTTTTTGCACACAGTCCAAAAGCTCCAAAATATACTTTGAAGCCCCTGCCCATATATGGGAGTTGTATTCCATCTTCGACCGGATTTAGGTGGTATTAAAAGTAAGAAGACCAGAGGGTATGCACACAGAGAAATAAAGTGCCAACCGAATTGAAAAGTGTATTTTAATGGTAACAACTTATAAATTCTGTTAGTACAAAGATATTTCGGAATATTTTGGGTGTTGCAAATGGAGTTCAGTTGAATTAAACGAAATTTGTTTTGAAAACTAATGTTCAGTTGTACCAACAGTCTGAAATTCGTAATAGCCGAATTTGAGTAGTAGTATCCAAATTTCAGTTGGCAAATAGCTAAATTTTTCTCTGTATGAAATAATTCTTGCACCGGGCCAAGACACTTAAATGCTTCTTTTTTCATTTGTATGCTGTAGTTTTTAAAGCGGACATTTGAGTCTTATGTCTAGAACATCAACAGCATGGGATTCCTCAACATTGATACCACTCATGCACACAGATGACGTTGATGAACCCACGGCCACTACAAACAACATTGGGTCTTGCGCGCATTAAAATCGACCCTATTCGCAAGGAATATATAGACTAGAAAGTACAATCCTGTGCAACAGATAGTTCTTCAGCAGTTTAAACTATCCTTCGCGAACCCAAACGATGCAAAAAAATGTGAACACAGTGAATGCGGGAAAGCGGGAAAGCGTAACGTAAAAAATAATTACTTTTCCAAAAAAGTACTAAATTTTGGAAAAAGTACTTTCTTTTAATTACCTTTTTTATTACAGGGACTTTTTGGCACAAGTACTTTTTTTAATAACCTTTTTAAAAAAAAAAAACCAGTATTTTTTCCTCTGATTTCTGTTACGCTTTTCTGTATTCACTGCGTTCACTTTTTATTCTCATGGTTTGCGTTCGCGAACGATAGTTTAGCCTGCAGAAGAACTATCTGCTGCACATAATTGTACTTCCTACTTTATATATTACTTGGTACTTTCTAGTCTATATAGTCCTTGCTCACGGAAGCCGTTCCACTCGAATGGCGAAGCCATGAAAATTTTTCAACAGTGCTGCCTACGATTTGTCTCCATTGTGACGAATTTTAAAGTTAAATATAATAAAAATGACGATTGACTATTTTACAAAAATTTTTGTATGGAAAATTACGATTTTTAAAAGTTTACAATAGATACTCTCAAAGTTTTTTGTTAAATAATTTAAAGTTTATGCAAAAATAACGAAAACTGAACGGATTTCTTATATATTTTTGGAAGGAAAATCCGAAAATGTTAATTTTTGAAGGATTTAATGTTGTTCTTAAACTCCATTTTTTATGAGCCCAATTTTTATAAGAGCGATTTGAAAATAGGTCGAAGATATTACCATTTTTTTTTTTTTTTTTTTTTTTTTTTAAAGAGAAGCAACACTCAGGAAATTCTTCCTATTAATTAATGTGTTGCTTTCTTTGGAAAGGGGAAAGGGGATAGTGGAGAGATGAAAGGTGGTGAAAGATGAAGGGCTTCAAACATGGCAACACTGTAATTGCGCGAGTAGATAAGTCTTAGAACAGTTGTTGCTCGCCACCTGATGTAGAGTTGGCGAATTTATTGAAGCTTTTTGTTTCATAGCCCTGATTCATTAATTTACTTCGGTGGGGTTAAGTGCTATGGGAACACCGAAGGTGGGCGCAGCGATACATATAAGTGATAAAAAACTCATACATATTATTTTTCTAAATTGATGTTGTCGTCACCGGGAATCGAACCCGGGACCATCTGTGTAATAGTCCAACGCGCTAACCATTACACCACAGCGCCCCATTCTGCTTAATGCATTTTGAAAGTTGAGCGCTTAAATCTAGAAGCGTTAGTAAAGGAACTGTATTAAGGGGAAAGAAAATGGTGAAATTGTTAAAAATTTTGTGATTTAAACGAAGTTTTGAATAAATTTTCTCCTTTTTTTTTATTAAAATGTAAGAATTTCGAAATGGCGATTTCGATGCTTTTTTCACAAAAATGTACGATTTTTCAACAAAGTTTGTTGAGAGCACTCGTTGTGAATATTAAAATCGCTAGCAACCGCGATTTCACTATTCGGGCACTCACCAGGATTCCAGAACTTATAATAATGTAACAAAAAAAAAAAAAACAAACGTACGCTGCTCCAAGGGAGTACGACATTTAAGCATTTATAATAAAAACAGACAATAGAAATGCAATTAATGAGATTAAAGACTTTACTTCAACAATTTTAAGACTTTTAAGATATTTTACATGCACACTCCATCCAAACCCCATTTAACGCCCAACAAATTTGTTGAATAGTAACACAAATACCCCAGCATAGTAAACTTTGTAGCTAAACAGGAAGAAAATATTCGTAATACAAACGATAAAGTTTGGTTTTTAACATCAACCATAATCCTTTGAAAAGACATATACTACATACATAGTATTTCACACAAAATGAAGCCTATGTGCTATAAACTTTGCAAAGCACAGAACAGGAAACCGGAAAAAGCAAAGTTAGTTGACTCATAAATATTAACAAAATTTGTGTTACTTCCGTTTAGCTGTTGGCTTCAGCCAGGATTCTTTGCGTCTCAAAGGGGTATAAAGTTTATTCTGTCTGCCTTGTTATTAAGGATTCATTTTGGTAACAATCATTCAGTTGTTAGCCTGTTTGTATGTGTATATTTGTATAAGTATTCGAATTTAATTGAGTGTCATAAATTAAATGTTAAACTTATCACGACATCTTTTCTTTACGGGATTTAAAAATTATAATGGCGTTATACACGAGTATGTATGTTTTGCATAGAAACTTTCAACGTCGACAAAAAGGGTTGTAATTTACCTTAAGTGAGGCTGGTATCATACAAAAATTTGTTACAAATAGCATGTTTCTTCTTGTCTGGTTGTGTTATTTTAATGTGCGCGTTCTTTGGTTTTCAATTAAAAGTTTTAAACAGTCATAAATTTGTAACTGATTTAGATTTTTACAATAAGAATTTAAAGGTGAAAAGTAATTTGGAAAGTGAATAACATCCAAAAGGCCATAACTACACTTTTCAGTTTTTTACAAGAGAGACAAAAAACATAAAAAAAAAAGAAAACTACTTGAAGATTAGTGTCAAAATTTAGAAATATGCTTAAGAAACAAAGACTTGGATTTGTTTCTGAGAAAAAATTCAAGGAAAAATAGTAGTTTTTAAGTAATGTACACTCAGTGAACTTCTGCTTTTAAAATATGTAGTTGTTTGGGTTGTAATACAGTTTCTTTAGTTTTAATGTAAATGTCAGTCATTTGTAGAACAAATTAAATTTTTTACTAAACCTTGTAGTTCATTTTAAAAAAACAACCACATCAAATGATTGTTTTATGATTTTACATTAATTTTTTATAGTAGTTTTTTGTTATTTAAGAAAATAAATCAAATAAATGTTTGTTTATTTTTGACTACATATGTGGTTAATGTTTACTACAATTGTGGTTCATTTTTTGAACATTAAAAAACAAATGACAATGTTAGTTGTATTTACTGAAATGCAAGTCGTCCTTTATTTAATTGAAATTTCATTTGTTTTTAACTACATTTGCAGTTTTCTTTACCTACATAGTATTCTAAGTGTAGTTACGGCATTTTTTACTTGATTTTTCTGAAACCAAAAGGCCGTAACTCCAACACAAAAATGTATGCAAAAAATAACACAAAAGTTTAAGATAAAAAATACTGTTTTTCGGTCTTTAGTCAACTTATGTATTTTTTATCTAATTATTGTAAATATTTTTTAAATGAAACGCATTTCAACTTTCGAGAAAAATTTTTTGAATTCTTTTCATTTTAAATCATTTATTTATGAATTATAATTATTTATTTCCAATATTTCGTCTCCACATTGGGTGACTTCTTCAGGGAACAATTATTAATAAATAATTGTTATTCCCTGAAGAAGTCACCCAATGTGGAGACGAAATATTGGAATTTAAAAATTATAATTAATAAATAAATGATCGTAAGCTCGATTAAAATAATAAGAATTAAATAAAGAAGATCAAAGAAAACTTAAACTCGATCTGACGATAGCTCAGTGCGCTAAAGCGCTCTGTCTAACTTGTAGTGCGAGTGCATGTGGCATTAGAAATCAGTTTATCTATACCACGGTCAGTGATTGCACAGAAAATTTCATATAGACGCAATCGAACAAATAAAAACATAAAAAATATTACATTATTCAAACAAACAGGGTCACTGACGAAGGTTCAATACCAGAAACTGCGCAGTCTGATTCAGAAAATTGAAAATTTACAATGTAGTTATGATTTTTAGAAAATACACTCATTCTTCTCTACCACGCCTTTCACAATTAATTAATTTATTTCTAGAAAAAAATTAAATTAAATTTTTTTAACAAAAATCAATATAAATCATTACATAAAAGAGAAAAATCAGACCTACACGACTTTTTGGTTAATGAATATATTGAAATTGTTGTTAAGGCCTTTTGATTTTCGTTAATAAAATCGTTATTTTTGGACGTAAACATTTAAAATTTTGTGGGAAGGTGTATTTTGGTTAACTACATCGTAATCAATCAAAAAGTCAATATTTAATTTTTGTTAATTATGGCCTTTTGGCTATAAGGTGACGATATAGTGAAAGCTAACTTTTTAAGTATCAAGGTCACAGTATTGTACTGGGGAAAATACTACGTTAATATTGAAACAGAAAAATCCTATTTTCGTTTTTTCAAAGTTTTTGATTTAAAATTTGTGTGGAATTTGACAGTCGAAAGCTTAAACAAACAAAAATACGTATTTTGGATTCAGTGTGAACGAAGTTGTAAGATAAATGAAAATGTTTTGGATCATAGTAGTGCTAACGAATATCTTGTTCTTCGTATGTCGATCTAATAGAATTTTCTGCAAAAATTTCAGTTTTCTAAAAATAATAATTGAAAAAAATAATCACTTATCACCGAAACTTCCTCGACTCCGCTATTAAAGTTTCTTTTAAAAAATTTAATTTAGTATTAAACTATTTTACCTTTTCCTAATAATTCCCCTCCATTTTATAGACTCAATTAAACCCTTTTTTAAATGGCAATAAATTAATCTTCATAAATCACAAATCAACATTAACATTCTAAAGACTACCAGAGAGTATACACTGAGAAAATTATCTGCATTATATAAATGAATTATTCCATAAAATCAATGAAACTGAACTGGAATTCATATATTGAAACATTTCATGAAGCTAATGCAAGTTTACATAGAATTGTATGAAAAATATTAATTATTACTTAAAAATCTCATACATTCAATGAAGAAAGTTTATTAAAAACAGATTTCATAAAAGGTATGAAAATTTTCAATAATAAAAAAGTGTTAATTTTTGTATTAAAAATACAAAAATAGTTTTTTTTTGACTTTCTATATTTTAGTAAAGGGTGGTTAAATTTCAAGGGCCGATGTTGATTTTGAATAAAACACAAACTATTTAGGAAATTATTGTAATTTTATTTTATTATGATATATTGGTATTACTCAATTATGTATGGAACAAAATATCGGCCAAATGGGCGCCGCGACCACGGCGGCACACCTCCATCCGATGGTCCAAATTTTCGATGACGCTGAGACATAATGGAGGTTCTATGCCGTTAATGTGCCGAATTATCTCATCCTTTAGCTCTTGAATTGTTGCTGGCTTATCGACGTACACCTTTTCTTTCAAATAACCCCAAAGAAAAAAGTCCAACGGTGTCAAATCACATGATCTTGGCGGCCAATTGACATCGCCATTACGTGAGATAACACGGCCATTGAATTTGTTGTGCAAAAGAGCCATTGTTTCGTTAGCTGTGTGGCAAGTGGCACCGTCCTGCTGAAACCACATATCGTCCACATCCATATCTTCCAATTCGGGCCATAAAAAGTTCGTTATCATCTCACGATAGCGAACACCATTCACAGTAACTGCCTGACCGGCCTCATTTTGGAAAAAATACGGCCCGATGATGCCGCCAGCCCATAAACCGCACCAAACAGTCACTCTTTGTGGGTGCATTGGTTTTTCGACAATCACTCTTGGATTCTCATTCGCCCAAATGCGGCAATTCTGTTTATTGACGAATCCACTGAGGTGAAAATGTGCCTCATCACTGAAGATGCTTTTCTTCGAAAATTGATCATCCACTGTTGCCATTTCTTGCCACCATTCTGCCCATTCACGACGTTTGGAATGGTCAAGCAGCAATATTTTCTGCAGTACGAGCTGTACGAGCATGCACTGGTGTTCTCACATCTTCTACAGACCCGGTTTGCTCGAATTTTTCCACGATTTTTGCGATTGTACGCACATTTGGACGATCAAATTGACCAAAAAAATCACGAAGTGCACGATATGCATTTTGATTTGAACGCCCATTTTCATAATAAGTCTGGATAACTTTAATACGTTGTTGGATTGTGTATCTCTCCATGGTTCAAATTGAGTAAGTCTGAAATAGAGAAATGTCAAATAAAATTCGGAAAAAAACTTGGCGTTTACATCGGCCCTTACAATTTAACCACCCTTTATTTAAAAAAAAATAAACAATTTTAAATAAAAAAATTTTTAGTTTTTAAAAGCTTTTTATTTTATGATTAGGGTTATCAAATCAGCCAGTTTATAATTCTCATAGAGTCGGCTGTATGTAAATGTCTCATTTTTTTTGTTGCGGACAACTAAAGATAAGGGTGATGCCTATGAAACAATTGTATTATCTATCATGAAAATTATCAAACATTTAAAAAGAAACAAATAAAATCTGATCTGACAATATCTTATAAGAACATTTCAATAATTTTAAAAAAAATTTCGTTTATTTTGTGACGAAAATTTAATTATGTTTCGTCCTACAAAGTTCTCTCTGTGTACTATTAACAAGAAACTGTACACGAATGTATAAAGACAATAATACTCCCCAAACCATGCATTGTAACACCGGAATACAACTCAACACTTTAGACACATTTTGTAACAAGTTTTAAAACAATGCCAAGATTCCAAATAATGACAAAAGCAATTAATTTACATTTGAAAAACAAGCTTGACAGGAGGGAGACAGGTACGATGTAATGTAGCTTGCTTTTGTAGTTGAACTGCATATTAGTTAAAAGGAGTGAATGGAATAAATCGCACAAATGTGGTATGTACTCGTTTATATAATACTAGACTTATGGTTGATTACGTTTACAAATTTTCAAAAGTGATATACAATGGAACAGAGTTGAGAAATTTGTTCTATCAAAGAAATTTTATCAATCTAAGAAACGGCATGGCATAAATTAAAAAAAGCATAAATCATCTGTAGACTTTTGTGGTACATATTTAAATACTATCAAAATAGGATTTTTCGAAAAAAATTATTTAATATTAAATTTGTGGGTAAACTTTGCTCTTATGACAAAATGAGCATACATACCAAATTTAAAAAAAATCCGTTTAAAAGTGTCGAAGTTTGTGATAAAATTTTGTTATCCTTTTGAAGCATTTGGTCTGTCATTTGGGCATAATCTTGTTTGTAACTGTTCAAGAACATTTCACAAAAAAATTTATTAAGAAATTTCTAAAAATGTGATATTTTAGAAATTGAAAGTGTTTCCAAAAACCCAAATTTTTGAGAAATCGAGTTTTCAGTTAACCGACTGTGGAAAACCCGGCTAAACGCCCTTAATTAAAACACTATTTTTTCGACTACAAAATGATTTTCAAAATGTAAAAATGACACTGCATAATTTGGATTAAATGGTTGATTATTCATACAAAAAATGCTTTAAACTTTTTTATATTCCAAATTTTTCACCGATTTTTCTGAAATTAGGATGTTTAAACAAATTGTTAAAGGTAAACTTTCCTTTTTATCAAGTTCCATATCAAAGGGTTCTGAAGTAACTAAAAGAACGGAATCTGAAAAGTCCTTATACGAAATTGATTATAATTCTAAATATAAAGAACTTTCAAAAGTTTTAATATCCCCAAACTGCGGTTTCGAAAGGCTTAAGCGAAATTTCCTCTAAGACATACAGAGGCCTCCCACGTTAGTCCCGATATGATATATTATTTTCTATATTTTAGTTTTAAAACTTGTTATGAAAAAATATGTACCGTTTCTAAACTAATGCTTTTGCTTTTAAATATTTATAAAAACGTTAATAATTTATTTTCAAAAATTTTCTTAAGCTTCGAATTTTTTCTAGAAACGACGCGACTTCAATTGTTATTTTTATGTCGCAATAACTCTTCTTTTGGAAATTAACATATGTTTTCAAAGATCTGGCATAAACATGCTTTCCAAAAAAAAACAATTTTACTATCTCGATCTTCGTAATATGGTCTAACCAGTGTTGCCAACTTTTTGAGAATAAAAAGCGCAACAAAAATCTTAAAACGCATAAAAACATATTTTTCGATTAAAAAGGCGCAAAAAAGCACGTGGCATCATTCTGACAATTTTTGAAAAGTTGTATAATTTAATAAACTTCATAAATATGAAAAAAAAAGTTTGGAGCAAACTTGTAATAACCACTAAAATTAAGCAATTCATAAAGTTTTATATTGGAAAGTGTCAATGGTTATTTTTTAGGCTTTCAAATTTTTTCACTACAATTTGAGAGCAATAAACAAAAATGGTTACAAAGCACTAAATGCACCAACGAAATATTGCAAAAGCACCAACTTAGTGCTTTTTTACAATTAGGCACCAAGAGTAAAATTTAAGAGTTTTAGGTCATCAAAAAGCACGATAAATAGTGCTAAAAGCACCAAGTTGGCATCACTGGGTCTAACACAATATTTTTTTATGGTTTTTCTTTATCTGATGAGAAAGATGAGCCCCAATTTTTTATATTTATGAATTATTATATTTATGAATTATTTTACTACACTTTTAAAAATTGTTACATTCCCGACGAAAAAAGTTTATATATAGTTATTTGTTCCCAATAGGAACCACAGGACATAATATATACATATATATATTTATAGCTTGATATAAATATATATAATTACATATGTGGCCATATGTAACGATATATGTATATTTACATCTCATACTTATTTTGACGAAATTTTTTAATACAGCGCTATATATATATATATATCGTTATATCTCATGTTATACATAAGTTGATATTTTTATCTCATTATATATACTTGACGTAGCTAAATATGAGATCAAATATACATGTTGAATCAAACTAATTATATCACTTTTGTATACAATTATATATACACATATATGGTAAAAATTAAAAAAAAAATAATGTAAAAGAAAAATTTAAACAAAATGCAAGTGCTTTTAAGTATGTAGTAAGAAATAATCATAATATGTTTGCAATAATCATAATAAAAAACGAAATTCGTGTCATTGATGATAACTAGGACTATAATATGGTTATAATGCAATTATTATGATTGCTGCAAACATGGTTTGATCATTATAAATGTATTGTGAAATTGTATTCTTAACAATATTTTTATGCGTGCTTTATTCTGTAATCACATGTATAGCTTGTATAGCTGACACAATATTTCACAAAGCTTATTCTTCAGCGCAAAGACAATTTGATTGCTTAAATCATTTTAAACCTAAGCTTAATTATTAAATAAATATACTATTAAAAAACACGCATATCCTTTAAATCCACCTTCAACAGAATGCTGGGAGAATACTGTAGGGCTCATATTATGATAATTCATACAAATTTCCAGAACCATAATACGATAATATTGGGATATATTTGGAACCATAATATGGCAATTTAATTATCATATTATGATACAGAAGCATATAAGATTATGATTGCCACAACCATAGTAACATGGTTGTCGAAATCAGAAATCGAAAAATGTATGATGCTCTTTAAATATGGTTCCCTCAACCAAGTTTTTTCTTTTTTAAATTTGATGTGTTTCGTTTTTTTAAATGAACTAAAATTGTAGTCAAAACTGAAATTTCTTCTACAAATTACTGTTTTTTTCACTTAAAAATAAAGATACTGTATTACAACTCAAATAACTACACACAGAGAAAAATTTATCCATTTGGCAATTGAAATTCGGTTACTACGACTAAAATTCGGTTACTACGACGGAAATCAGTTGATCCCACTGTATATTGGGTATCACAACAAAATTCGGTTATTACAACTGAATTTTTGTTGCAAGAACTAAAATGTTGAGAAATTAAATTTGAATATGGTTGTACTAACCGAATTTATTGGTTGTTAACACCAAAATACACTTTTCAACTCAGTTGGCACTTTATTTCTACACTCTTCTGTTTACAAATATCTACATAAGAGTGTAGTAAAATTTAATTAGTTAAATAGCAACCAAAATTAGTAAAAAATTTAGTAATTTGTAAAATAACAAGAGCAAAAAAAGTTTACTAAAAAATAACATACTAAAAATTAGTATAATAATAGTAACGCTAGATTGAAAACTGTTTTACTAATTGTTTTACTAACTTTTTTTAAGTGTAGATTGGCATACAAAACACTGGATTTATTTCCTCAAACACTAGATTTCTTATTCTTAGCACTTTTTGTGCCTAAATAAATACCAAATCCGCCAAATAAAAAAAAAATATAAATAGCAACGGCCTAAAAACGTATGGCCTTTAGATTTTTCCGAAAAAGATGTTCCAAAAAGAAAAGTTAAAATTTTAAAAATCCATTAACTGCTTACAAAAATCTAAGGAATCAAACACAATATCATAGCAAATAAAGGCAACAAATATACATTCCCACAATCCATTTAAAATAACAGAAACAAGTGACATAAAAATAAAAAAAATGAAAATGAAAATAGATACGGATGCGAAAAATTCAATTGCATCAGAACAAGTGGAGTTTTGAAAACAAAAATACAATACAAATGTTAACACTTGTGCGCTAACTGGTAAGATAAACGGAAACAGAAGTTGTGTTAAATGTTTGGTGGTGGTGGGCTTCGCAATCATATTATATGGTTCCGGTGTCAAGTGATGCTGATAATCACATAACAAGCCAAATGAACAGTACACATTCTATAACAAGGGTTGCACAACCAGACTTATAATGTATACAACTAATCAAAGTGCGTAACACAAGGTCACGTGCCAGGCACGCAACATTTTTTTTTCCTTTTTTTGAACAAAATGTTGCACTTATACAATTATTGTTTTTTTTTTTCAAAAGTAAGAAATCAAACGGAAAAACGGTTCCCATCTTAATTGAGGCCATAGAGTTGTAGAAAAAGAGAAACAGATTTTCAAGTGTTATGATTATTAATATTGCCTTTATGAAAAATGATAATCATTCCATACTTCTTAACAAAACAGGTTGCTAGTTTTATAAATTTTAATGATAACGACTCTAGGGTTGTGATGACCGTGAGAGATTTTTGTTTTGATTTTGAAAAAAAAAAAGATGAAACAACTAAACAAATAAGTACCTATGAGATTTGTGATGTGATGCTAAGGGATTTCAAAATATCAGATTGCTGTTACTACTCATAATGAAAATTTCCTTTTCTAATATTTCAATCATATTATGTTAGCAGTAAAAATATCAAGCGACAATCTAGAAATTCGCGTGGATCAAATGAAAACTTTTTTTTTTGTTAAATTTCTTTATTTTCATTTCTTAATAAAGTCAGTCAACTCCCGAACAGTTAAAAAAAAAGTTATAAAGTATATTAGACTCAAGTTCACTACAAAATTTAATCATCACTTTAATATATTTTATTACTTACCACAAGTTTAAAACAAAAAACTTTTATAGTTAAAAACATTCCGTAAAACTTTTTCTTAAACAACAATTATGAACATGTCAAAAAACGATGACAATTGTATTAGAAAGGATACAAGATTATCTTAAACACTTGTAGACAATTACTTCTCTAGAGACATTTTGAGGCTTTGCAACAACAAATACACCCAAAAAAAAAAGTCAGTAAAGTCAGCAAAATTTTTTCTTGCAAAAAAAATACTAATATCAACAAAAAAAAATAGTAAATTCAGCAATTTACTAATTTTGTTTGCTAACATAATGGAGACTCTAGCTTTTCTGAAACTTCGTATTTTGATGAGATCTTTAGCCAGATCGAAATACTAGTATCAACCTAGCTAATATGTTTGATTTGCTTTATTTTTTGTAAATATACGAAGGTTGAAAGCTCGTTAAAAATAATCTCGATGTATATAAAAACTAATAAAACTGTAAAAAACTATTACTTGAGCCAGAGTAAAAACTAAATTATTTTTATATAAAAAGAACATTTTTGGTCTTCAAAGTTTAGTGACGTCATGATGCTGGTTAGGAAAAGACCCTAACCACGTGTTCGATTACTAAGAAGACAATAATGGTGCAAAATTGATGATTAATATGTTTTTTGTTAAAGCTCTACCTATTATAGAGGCTCTAGCTTTTCTAAAACTTCGGGTTCTGATGAGATCTTGATCCAGAAAGAAAAAATATGGTTGCAATACGATTGCGGGCACAAACCTATTTTTAATACAGCCATAACTGATGGTTTAAATTGAATTATTGTTGTATCAATCATATTCCACCAATAAATTCATAATATTAAACAAAATTAAATAATATTAAACAAAAAGACATTAAAAATAAACAAACAAACACGTAAAAGGAATAAGTTTGTAGTCTCAACCCGGTCTACCCTGAAAGTATAGACAAAATTTGAATTGTCGCGCACAAACAACTTATCGGTGTTAATTGTAATGGTGATTTGTTTTGTGGAAGAAGGAATAAGTTGTAGTCTCAACCCGGACTACCCTGGAAGTCTTGGCAAAAAATAAATTGTTGCGCATCCCTTAAATAAAGCTATTTTTAATATATGGACATAAAAGTGTTTCAAATTAAGTATAAATTGATAAAAAAAAAAGTTCTCTATTTTTTAATTGTCTGTAATTACGCAAAAAAAATATTGTTACAGAAAAAAATATGAAAGAAAAATTTAAACAAAATGCACGTGCTTTTAAGCCTGTAGTACGAAATAACCATAATATGTTTGCAATAATCGTAATATACATAATATATAATAATCATAATATGGTAATAAATGATAACGAAATTCTTGTCCATGATCATAATATGATAACTAAGACTATAATATGGTTATAATGCAATTGTTATGAGTGCTGCAAACATGGTTTGATCATTATAAATGTATTGTGAAATTGTATTCTTAACAATATTTGTATGCGTGATGTATGCTGTAATCAGATGTATTGCTCACATAATATTTCACAAAGCCTTTTCGTCAGCGCAAAGGCAATTTGATTACTTAAATTTTTTTAAACCTAAGTTTGTTTAAATGTGTGAATTATTAAATAAATATACTATTAAAAAATATGCATATCTTTTTAATCCAGCTTCAACAGAATGCTGGGAGAATTCTAAAGGGCTCATATGATGATAATTCATAAAAATTTCCGGAGCCATAATATGGTAATCTAATTATCATATTATATTTAATACAGAAGCAGATAAGAGTATGGTTGTCACAACCATTGTAACATGGTTGTCGCAATCATAAATCCAAAAATATATGATGCTCTTCGAATATGGTTACATCAACCATGTTTTTTCTTTGCGTATCAACCTAGCTAATCTGTTTGATTTGCTTTATTTTTGTAAATATGCGTTGGATTTCATCGCTATAAATTGAAAATAGCAAAAAATGTTGAGGAATTTTTTTACTGATATAAGCAATTTTTCTGCAAGGATCTTCATAGAAAATATTTTGCTGGGTTTAGTATTTTTTTTTTTTTTTTTTTTTTTTTTTGCTGATATTAGCAATTTTTCTGCAAGGATCCTCCCAGCAAATATGTTGCTGACTTTACTAACTGTTTTTTTTAGTGTAGTACAAGTAAAACATCATCATAATTTTAAATATACTTTTTTATTGTTATGTTTAACAACTTATTTTGACAATCGTACATACAAATTTTGAGATAGTAAAATATAAAAAGTTTTTTTTTTTTGTTTTACAAAAAGTTGTATGTTTTTGGTTAAACCTTATTATCACCCACTTAAGAGAATTTAACTGACGCTAACATCTAATTTAAAGTAATTATAAAAGTTCTGCTGGTTTTTTTGAAATTTAAAATGAAAATTTTATGTATAGACAAGTGAGACATGATAAAGTAAAAAAAGAGGTTTGAAATAATTTTAATTTAAAATAAAGTTTAGTGGATTTGTGCATTTCAAAATAATGTCGTTCGCCTAAGTTTTTAATGCACTGAAAGAATTATCCTTCATGAGACTAATGAAACTAATAGTTTTATTTTTCGTAGTTTTAAGGTAGAATATTATGATCAGGGACAGGAACTTCTTGCACTACAAAATGTATCTTAGACGCCTATATTTTTTTGGTCCCGCCGGTATTCGAACTCTGGCTGCCTGCCGACAGCTCTAAACTCAGAGCTAACGAGACATATAATAATTGATAGCTTAAAACGTTAATATATGATAACTGTTGGGTAACAGTTGACTGCTCAAATATGTCAGCATTGGCATAAGGTTTGATGGAAACAACTTGCCTGCGTTGGGAAAACAAAAAAAATGTTGGTCTTCAAAGAGCTTTTCCAGAAACAAAAAAATCAATTTTATATGAAAAAAATATTAAAAAGTATTAAAAAAAATCACAAAAAAATGTTTGCCTGAAACCGGGCTCGAACTCGGAACCTTTCGGCTACAAACTCTTTTTAAACAAAGCATCATAATTTTTATAAAATAAATGCTTTACCAGAAGTCAGACTTTTGAGACGTTGGTAATTTCTGACTGGATATCACTGAAAAAACACTTTTTTCCAACGATGGCACAGTGGTCTCAGCAAATTCTTTGCCAATGTTTTTTTTTTCTGTAGACCACTGAAATTATTGTAAAACAAATACTGGCAAAACGCTTTTTGGAAACGCTGGTAAAGTGTCTTAAGCAAGTGTTCTGCCAGTAGTTTATTTACAATTCCTAGGTTAGTTAGTGGTATACCTGATTTTTGGTTCCACTGGCAATCTAGTTGAAATGCTCCTAATTACTTGGCAACGACTTTTTTGTGTGGTCTACAAAATAAATATTTATACATATTGGCCACTATGCCAAAGTTGGGCTGGCGCGGATCCAGGGGGAAGGAAAATGGGACATTTCCTTACCCAAAATAAATTTTTTCAATACAAAAATGTAAGTAATAATAGAAAATGTTGTAAAAACACTCTAACTTCCTCCAAAAACATTGTCCTTGATCCGCGTCTGACGTTGGAAAAAGGGAATTTCCCAGCAGAGTCCCATACCGCCCGACTCAAAAGCGTCGGCGAGTCGCCTCCGGCCAATTTACTACATTTTAGCCGCCGCCGTTAAATTCGGTGTGCATCGGCTTAAAATGTGAGCAGACAATAACAAAGCCGTTGGTCTGATTATCTGAACCGGCGTTCTAAGATAAAATTGTGATCTTTTGAAATTTCAATTTATTTTTGTACAATGGTGATAATCATTAACTTCGAGCTCATATATTAGTTCTCAGTTAGTGAGAAAACTAGTTTATATGAATGTTTGATGTTTTGCATGGGATTGTCACTTCTTTCAAAACGTGTTCTTATGATGGGAACCTAGGAAATTCCCGAAAGAGATCTATCAACACATTCCTGAAAGTGGTAAATTAATAAAATTGAAAACAAAAAGTCTATAGATTATTTGTTAGGACAATATCCTAATAAAGAAATATGGCCTCGAACTTGAATAACTTTCATTTTCATTGCACAATTAAAGGTCGAAAAAACATAATTTTTATTTTTAATAAAAACTATATCAAACTTGTGATCTTTTTTGAAATAATTTTTATCAAAAAATAAAATTTTCTTATAAAAAACATAATTTATAAAAAAAAACACATAATTTGAAGCTGCTGCACCTAAATTGGTCACGCCACCGCCGCACACTGGGGATTTTTGTATAAGGTGAGGAAAAATATATATTTGTCAAAAAATGTAGTGATTTCATCACAAATTTAGTTTTATTAATATATAGTAATACACAAAAGTAATCAAAATAAAGAAAGATAGAGAAATGTATATCGTTACCTACAATGTAAAAAGCCCTAACTAACAAAAAAATTTAAATGGTACCTTCACTTAATTGTGAATAAAATCGAAACGCGTTCATCGATTTTCATGATTTATGTCTCATTTTGTTCATAGGTTATGCGACTTTACGTGAAAGTAATAGGACTTGACACGTTTTACCGTTTTGGATTTTTTATGAATTAAAAAAAAAAAAAAATTAAAATTTTTTAAACAGATGAAAGTAATTGTAATTCTTGATTTTTCTAAATTTGTTTCAGCAAAATCCGATTAGTGGTTCTCAAGTTATGTTAAACAAAAGAGCCTTATCAGAATTGAGTCCCGAATCAATCAGCTGAAATATGTTGTACTGTGTAATGCAACAAATTGATAGGTGGCACCTGGTGGCACTTGAAATTGATTAAAAATGTAAAAACAGATATGAGAAAATGTATTAGTAGTGATTTCCAACTGTGGAAAAGTAAGGCTAAAATTGCAGGTCCAAATATTTGGAGAAAAAAGGGATTTTTTTTTTTTTTTTTTTTTTTTTCTTAAAAAGAGAAGCAACACTCAGGAAATGCTTCCAATTAATTAATGTGTTGCTTTCTTTGGAAAGGGGATAGTGGAGAGTTGAAAGGTGGTGAAAGATTACAGGCTTCAAACATGGCAACACTGTAATTGCGGGAGATGATAAGTCTTAGAACAGTTGTTGCTCGCCACCTGATGTAGAGTTTGCGAATTTATTGAAGCTTTTTGTTTCATAGCCCTAAGTCATTATTTTACTTCGGTGGGGTTAAGTGCTATGGGAACACCGAAGGTGGGCGCAGCGATACATATAAGTGATAGAAAACGTATACATATTATTTTTCTAAATTGATGTTGTCGTCACCGGGAATCGAACCCGGGACCATCTGTGTAACAGTCCAACGCGCTAACCATTACACCACATAAAAAAAAACTGGCAGCCAGATCGGAGTAATTTTTTTTGATTTCATTGTACCATTTAGTCTAACATTTTAAAATATCACTGCATATTGCATGAAGAGTATGTTGACAATTTGACTTTTCTCCACGAAATCCCTAGTGTGCGCCGCCGAAAATTTAGGATCTGCTTGGGTGTCTGTTTCCCAGTGCTATGAAAATGATAAAAAAAAATTATGACAGTTAGCCAGTGGTTGATTTTTGTACCACCGGTAGTTTCTGACTGGGCGAATCAAAAACTATTTTTTAATTATATTTCACACCAGCATTAAAAGGATTAAAAATATATTTTAATTGTGATGCCCAACCATAAAATATTTATATACACTAAATCGAGAACACACTTTAATTGTTTGACCAAAACAAAAGAGGCTTATGGTTGTCAAAAAACAAGAGACTTAAAAACAAATTAAATATCACAAACAAAAAGGACGATGAACAAACACAATTGAAGAAAGCAAAATAAAAATATTACAAATCGATTTGTCATATTAATATCATAATGATTTCAATTTAAATGACTTTGCTTTATTAAATCTTACAAACAAAGATGTTACTCCTCCGGCGCCCAGCCCATATTACTTACATTTTTCTTAGATAATGAACTTTCATTAAGCCGATAGAGTATAAAAAATTCCACCCCATGTTGGAAATACAATTGAACACAAAGATTTTTCATGTTGATGTGAGACCACATTAATGAAACATAAATATAAAGATAATCCTACTTTTGGCCCTTTTTTGGGTGTCATCAAATTAACAATGGCTTTCAATAATTTATCATTTGTTGATGCTTACATTACAACAACTACAATATGAGTGATATTACCATTTCTATGGACGGTGAGTGTGTGTGTGAAGTACAGTGTTTAGCTCTGAAGGTTGATTTCTTTTATAGGTCTATAAATTATTTATGAATATTATTTTGCAAAATCATGTCAGCATAGATTTTATATTATTATTATATCTAATTCATAATTTCATTTCGCCCCAAACTCCTAACGCTGCCAGGTTTCTTGAGCAAAAAATCATCAAATTTTCCAGAATAAATTGTAAAAATCGTCATAATTTTTAAAAAAATCGTCAAAATAAAAAAATATTTGTTATAAGTGCGATAACGTTTTATTAAAAATATAAAAGACAACAATGTAATTCACATTTTAAATGCCAACGAGCTCTCGCTCTCGCTGTAATATAATACATTTTTCTATGGTTTAAACGCCGAAAATCATTATATTTTACAACTTTACCACTTAATCCTCTAACCGGCAAGCCCGCCTCTAGGCGGGGTATTTAAAATTGGCCATAAGTTCGCCAAAAAAGTGTTTTATTATAAAAATGTAAGCTATATCGATAGAGAACGAAGTTAGCCACATATTTTGCGAAGTAATGTTTTGTGTACATGTCATGGTTTGGAAGCGAGAAAGCGTTATAGTTAAAATTTTCAGTAATTTCAAAAAATAAATATTTTGAAACAACCACAATTTTGAAAAGTCCTTAAAACACATTTCTCTTAAAATGAAACCATTCATATTCCACACAAAGGAAGATTAAAGCTTGAACTTTTGGAAAATACTCTAAGTTTGTTCCAAGGACATACAGGACTTTAAAGGGATACATATAAAGGATATCATCTTATATTGAAAACGAGTGGACGGATTTTTATGAAATTTTGCAGAAATATTATATTTGATAAAACTATTAAAGCTTCAAAGTTTCGTCAATATATATTAAAGTTAAGGTTCGTTTTCGCTCGATTTCGCGTTTTTCGAAAAACGAAAATCGCCATATCTTTTTATCTAAAAGCTCAAAACGACTAATTTTTGGACTGTTGTTATATCTTTGTAAGAAGAATAATTTATGCATTAACTTTTTAAATTTTATAGGTTAGTTTTTGAGATAGCCTCTAAACCTATTTTGACCCATATCGCCTAAAATAGGCAACAAAAAAATTTCGCTAAAACAAAATATTATTTATTTCTCGTGCCGAACAAGTGGAATAAATTTCAGTCCAAAAAAGCCTATGCCGGTTAAAGGATTAAGCTATGTACAGATGGTTGTCAGATCTTACAATATTGTCAGAAAAACGTTCAGAAAATGTCTAACAACAGTGTGAACTTACAACTTTTGTCTTGCAACATTGTCAGAAAAAGCATTGTCTGTACATTGTAAGACAATAATATTGTCAGACATCTGACATTCGTGTGAACGCCCTACGTTGCCATTGTCAGATAATTGCAAGACATTGTAACCAATTTTTTATTTGGCAGATGTGTTTAAATTAATGCATCTAACAATGGCAGTATTGTCACAGAAATGTTTCTATTGGCGGCACTGTAAATAATGAAAAAAAAAAACAAAAGTTCATATTAATAATATTAAAAATCAAAAGTGAAACAAAATAGGAAATCAAATTAAATAAAAAAAATGGATGGCGACATTTCCATTAATGAAACCTGCGTCATAGATTGCAGCTATGAGCCAACTGACTTGTTGTTTCGTACCCAGTCGCCAACAGGCTCCCAGTCGCCAACAGGCTCTAAAGCCGGGAAAAAACCAACACCCAAACAAAGATCCTACCGCAAAAAGGTGGAATCCGTGTGGTCACACGAAAGTATTATCAAACTTATCGAGTAAGTTGAGGTACGGCGAAGTTTATGGGATGCTGGTTGCGCTGAGTATAAACTTCCCAAAGATATTTTATGGCAAGAGGTCGCAGATGCCATCCAGATCAGTGTGAACGATTGCAAAGGAAAATGGGCAAATCTCCACAATTTGCAAAAATATTTTTTCTTCATCCTCGCTACTTTCTAATACATATGCAGCTAAAATCGTTGCAATGGCTTTTTTTGTTCCATGACAATTAATATTATTACTTTTTCAATTTAATTAAACACACAATTGACAATTAATGACAATTGACAGTTCTGGCAATGTCTAACAACAGATCTGGCAATTTTTGCCATACAAGAATCTAACGACAGTGAACTGACAATTTTCGTTGGCAGATAAATTTATTGTTTGACAATTGTCTGACAATGAAATTAAAAGTTTTTCTTACAATCGTCTGAACTGATAATTTACCTTTTGCTAAACATGTTTCATTGTCAGTACATTGCCAGCATATTGCCAGATCTTACAATATTGTAAGATCTGACAACCGTCTGTACATAGCTTTAGGGCGAGTAACTTTTCTATATATAACCAGAGTTTAACTTTAACTTCAGATATTTTCATATGAATTTGACATTCATAAATATGGTTGAGCCTTAAACTTTGGTTATGTTTATCTCATGTTTAGCAGGCATTAAACTGTTAAGTACTGTGAACAACATTTTAGTAGCACAATTTTTTAAATCTTAAATTTTTCTACAAAATTTGGAAATTCTGTACATTTGCCATTAAATAACATTCAGTAGAGAATATTTTTAAATTTAGAGTGGTGCATCATATGACCATGGTTGGGAGGCTAAAAGGGGGACTTAAGTCCGTCTCCGAATCTTCATGTGGTTTGTTTTTGGATTTATTTTAGTTGTAGTTATTTATGTGCATGCGCCCCCAGTGAAAGGATTGGGAGCTGCTGAGTCGTCTCGTGTTCGTTATCAGGAAACCTCACTGGACAACCCGTTCCCAACATAAAGGGCAATATTTTAAGAAGTTTTTTTCTTAAAAATTCCATTTATTGACAGTTTTTTTCCTGATGAATTTTTGTTAAAATCTAGCAATAATTTTATTTAATTTTTAACAAAATAATATATATCCAAAAATAGATGCGGTGATTGTATAAGACTGACAAATAAATATGTTTTGCTGACCTATAAAACTATTGCCCAAAAAACGTCATTTTGGAAGCAAAAATCGTCCAATCGTCATTTATTTATTTTGGGTACTAAAAACCGCCAAAATGACGATAAATCGTCAAACCTGGCAACACTGCTTGCAAAGCATCTGGATAAATTTCCATCATATATTTCATTTTCTTTGTAAATCCAATGATTTTAATTGCTCAATACGTTCGCAACATAAAAAGCAATACTTTAAGAAGTTTTTTTCTTAAAAATTCCATTTATTTACAGTTTTTTCCTGATGAATTTTTGTTAGAATCTAGCAATAATTTTATTTAATTTTTAACAAAATAATATATGTATATCCAAAAATAGATGCTGTGATTTTATAAGACTGACAAATAAATATATTTTGCTGACCTATAAAACTATTGCCCAAAAAACGTCATTTTGGAACCAAAAATCATCCAATCGTCATTTATTTATTTTGGGTACTAAAAACCGTCAAAATGATGATAAATCGTCAAACCTGGCAACACTGCTTCCAAAGCATCTGGATAACTTTCCATCATATATTTCATTTTCTTTGGAAATCCAATGATTTCAATTGCTCATTTCTCTCCACTACATATATTTCAACGTCTTAGCTTTCACCAGTGAAAGATTCAATTAATTTTGTACTATTTTTAGAGGATTTTTTTCTGCAAGGCCATTTGAACAAATCTGTTATTATTAAGTTTGTTCGATAACACAAAAATTGTTACAAATTTGTACAAGTTTTTACTGGAAGGTGTTTGTTTACACAAATACTTAGTAAAAAATAATAAAAAAAAATAGAGTAAAGTGACAGTTTGATGACAAAGAACTGACAAGTTTTTAATGGATACATTTTTGCCAGTAGAAATTTGTAAGATTGAAAAATTATAATAATTTTAGTAAAAAAAAACAAATATTAAATTAAATCATAAATTTTTGTGGATTTAAAGTGGAAAATATTATAGAAATAACTATGGACAAACCCTATTTTGAAATTAATAATTAACCCCTTAAACCCCACCCATAACTATGATTGCTATATAATCTTCCAAAGAAAAGATTGATACCACAATCTTTGATAAGCTCCTCCTACTTCCTGAGATATGTCCAAAAACCAATAGCTACTTTTACAAAAAACGGCAAAAACGGCAAAAAATAACCCTATTTTGAAATTAATAATTAACCCCTTAAACCCCACCCACAACTATGATTGATGCATTTATCTGCTATAGAATCTTCCAAAGAAGAGACTGATACCATAATCTTCGATAAGCTCCTCCTACTTCCTGAGATATGTCCAAAACACCAATAGCTACTTTTACAAAAAACGGCAAAAACGGCAAAAAATAACCCTATTTTGAAATTAATAATTAACCCCTTAAACCCCACCCACAAAAAATCCCGTAGAGGAGGCTAGCGCCTCCTCCAAAATACGACGAGTTTAGATACGAGTTTAGATACGAGTTTAGATACGAGTTTAGATACGAGTTTAGATAATAAAGAGATTGCAATACTCTCGGTTATAGAGAAAAATATATAACATGTGACTGCAAATAGGAAATTGAATATTTTTTGCTTTAAATTTAAAAATTTCCTTTTTTGATATTACTGCTGATAGTTTTCAACATATTTGTTATAGTTTGAGCAACCATTTTTTCAATTTAGCTTTAGTTTTCCTAAAGATTTACCCGTTTCCTGCTTGCAGGCACATGGTGTTAACAGAGCGCGAGAGCATTGCTATAGAAGATGTTAAAAAACATTTTAAATTGTTCGACAATTTCAATTAACTTTTATCTTTTCCATAATGACCAGTTGATTTTTATTTTTCAATATTTGGAATTTAAAATCAGCTGTTTTATCTATTTTACCAATTCTTGCAAATTTTCCGTTCGTTTGCTTTTTTCTCCTACTCTCTGTAATTTTGTTACTGAGTACGATAATTTTAATACTGGACTTTACTTTAAAAGTAATCGAACAGACTTATTATATGAAATTATAATTGTTTATGGATTTAAAGTGAAAAATATTAAAGAATTAACTATGTAAGAAGTTAAAAAATAGTTTAAATTGTTTCTGGTCGACAATTTCAATTAAGTTTTATTTTTTCCATAATGACCAGTTGATTTTTTTTTTTTTAATATTTGGAATTTAAAATCAGCTGTTTTGTCTATTTTACCAATACTTACAAATTTTCCGTTCGTTTATATTTTTAAATTTGTCTTACTCTCTGTAATTTTGTTACTGAGTAATTTTAGTGAACTTTACTGGAAAAGTAATCGAACAGACTTATGGTTTGACATTTAATTTTTTCGTCCTTTGAATAATTTATAAATATTATTTGTCAATTTATTTTTTGCGAACAAATAAATAAAAACCTACACACAAAAAATAGAATATCGAAGTCAACTTTGTAGTTTTTTTTTTTTATATATATGGAGTTGATAGAAATTATATAAGTCATGTATAAACAACGGCAGTCCAAGTATAAATTACAATATATCATTTATTTTGTAATATTACAACGTTCCCTTTGTTGATGATAAGTACACAGAAAAAACTAAAAACGGGTTTCAATTAAAAATTTTATTGAATCAATTAATATTTTAATTGATTTTGTACCTACCACTAAAACGATAGTATTAACTAAAAAAAATTGCAGACAGTTTATTAAAACTCTTTCAATTAAAATAATAATAATATCAATTGAAAGAGTTATTGTTTTTCTTTACAGCCTCAATTAAAAAGTTTAGTTAAATTGATTAAAACTTTAATTGAAACTTAAGAAGAAAACAATGGTAGATTTAATTGAAAACTCGGATTTTTTTTATTTTTGTTATATGCCCCTCATTAAATAAAAAAAGAAATGTAGGTTTGTAAATTAAATTGACATTTTATTTTTAATAAAATTAAAGCTTTTTAATATAAAAATGTATTATAAGAAAACAAATAAAAGTAAAGACAAAATTTTTGTTTTGCTTGTCTTGTCTTGAACTTTTTCTTGTATTTGAATTGCTTTCTTAAAAAAATCACACACAACTTTAAAATGATAGTTTAATGACACTTATACTTATTGAAAATTTAATTATTTACAAAAATAATAGTTTAATTGTCCTTTTTCGATAAGGTTTATTTAAATCCACATGTGCACTTTTATTACCACAGATAAAACACGAAACTAAATTAAGTTTTCGTGCGTACACGAATATCTTAATAAAAAGAGTGTTGCAAACTCTAGTGAAATAACTACGATTTTGCGTGTATTTGAAATCGGTAAACTATTCAACTTATTAAAAGTTAATCATTTGCGTTTTTTTTTTTTGTTTTTATTTACAAATTAAATAATATATTGATATAATTAAACCTTTGTTTGATTATTTAATCTAAATAAAATAAAAAAAAAATAGTTTGAAAAATTTTTAAAAATTTTGTTTACATGTTGTCAACACTGTATGGACATATTAGAAAATTCAATAAATTTTTTAATTGAATCAATTAAAAAAATTGTTTAAATTGCCTTTGATATTCAAACAATCGATTAATTAGATATTTTTGGCCCATAATTTTTTCTGTGTACTATTGTACTGTAAAATATTTCACTTTGTTCGTTTTTTAATTAAACTATTTTGTAGCTTACCTAAGTTTTTTTTTGTAACTTTCTAAAGTAAAATATTAAAACTAACAAAGCATAGGTTAAACAATTTAACAAATGGTTTACTTGACAAAAGAAAACTATTAAGCTTGACAAAATGTTAAAACGGCAAGCAAAATAGGGGTTAGTTTTTTTTCACATGTCATAAAGTCTATATTTTAGTTTAGAATATTTGAAATAGGTATGTATTTGAGTTCAAACAAAATTGGAGGGGACGATACTGTGGCAGTCTGACATATCCATCGTGTCCGTTAAATTTTTCAATAAATATGTTTTCTTCTTCTTCCTGTAAAAATCTAACTAACACATCAAACAAGTTTTCAATTTATTTTTTGATCAATGGTTATAATCTTTAACTTCAAACTCATATGTATATTAGTTCTCATGTAGTGAGTAAACTAGTTCATATGTATGGTTGATGTTTGGCATGGGATTATTACCGCTTTCAAAACGTGTTCTGATGATGGGAACCTAGAAAATTCCCGAAATAGATCTATCAACACATTCCTGAAAGGGTCAAATAATAAATTTGAAAACAAAAAACTCTATAGATTATTTGTTAGGACAATATCCTAATAAAGAAATATAGAGTATGGCCTCGAACTTGAATAATTTTCATTTTCATTGCACAATTAAAGGTCGAAAAAACATAATTTTTATTTTTAATAAAAATTATAACAAACTTGTAAAAAAATTAACCTAATTTTAATTAATTTTTATTTTATTGTATTTCTTCTTTTAGATTTTTGTAGTCTGTAACTGTCTGCCGTATAGCCCACCAGTAGCATTATTACTTCTGTTACATTCCTACGGTTGGTTTTTGTAATATGTGTTGTAAGTAATTTTTATATTTATTTAATTTTTTTACAAAAAGTATAAATAAATTCATAGTGTCAAAAAAAAATTGCAAAGAGTTCTTCTGTATGGAAAGGGATTAAAAATGGATAAAATGAACAAAATAAAACTATTCTATTTAATTAAGTATAACAATGGAATTTCATATAAAACCAATATATGCAAAGTTTACAAAGTTTTTAATGTATAAATGTCATCAGTTTTATCTGATAACATTTTTCCTAAGTTATAGTAGTATATATAGTAGTATAGTATACCTAAAGTATACTTTTTAGAAAAGTACACTGATAAAAATAAATCTGTAAAAATAGCAGAAAAAGCTACTAAAATTTAGTTAAAAATTACCTTTCAGAAAAAACTACTAAATTTAGCAGTTTTTTTTGCTAAATATTAATAAAATAAGAACAGCAAAAATAAATCTGGTAACTTCACAAAATTTTAGTTAGATTCGATGTGAATTTTAGTTAGTTTAAAATAGAATTTTACTAAGTAAAATTAGCAAAAACTTTTACGAAACATTTGTAGACTCAAAAAAGCAAACAAAAACTGTGATATTATCAAAAATTGTTGCTATATTTACCTTAAATTTATTAGAATACAAATAACAGTTTATTATGCTAAAATCAACAGAAATTTTTTGGTAAAAAATTGTAGATTGATGATTTCATAAGGGCAGACTTCTATTCGCATTAAAAAAACTAAAAAATCTTTAAAAGTTTTAAATTTGTTAATGATGTTTCGTCTACTAATATTAAGTAAATGTTTATGCTGATTCTAGCAGATTATATTATTACATTCAATTAACTAAAAACTTTAACTTAATTCGAATATAAATAAATATTTGTAAATTCAACAGATTTATTTTTGCTATACTTAGTAAAAAATATCTGCTAATTTTAGCCGTACATCATTAAATTTTTTAATGATGTTTCGCCTACTAATATTTAGTAAATGTTTTTGCTGATTCCGGCAGATTATATTATTACATTCAATTAACTAAAAACTTTAACTTAATTCGAATATAAATAAATATTTCTAAATTCAGCAGATTTAAAAAAATCTGCTAATTTTAGCCGTTTTTTCTGCAATGTAATTTTTAACCAATTTTGAGTAGCTTTTTGCAATTTTTACAGGTTTATTTTTATGAGTGAACATAGAATTTTAGAACTTCTACAGTATACTTTATTGTTGACTGTGATTACGACCCAATATCTTTGCAAATCAAAGAGTTTGTATTAAAATGGCAGTGATTTGTTTGTGCCTTAAATGCATATTTTAATTGCATATTTTTACTTATTTAACTTTGAATGCATATTTTTACATATAATGATAGTATGAAAGGTTTGACAGTAAGTTGAAAGGTATGGTACATTTGTTTCATTCTTACGCACACGATATTTTAAAGCGTTGCCATCGACACTATTTTTGAGAAAATTTCTAGGTGCCGTCAGACTTTAAATTTTCTTTCCCGTCTAATTAGTCTTTGGGGTGGCACCTTGTTTCCAAAAGGTTTTCAACACTCATATTTGGCATTCGACGCCACGTATAGCCCAGTTTTAAACACTTTCAACCATATACAACAACCTAAGGGTTCATGTATACGGTAGAATTGCAGCACTGCCAGATTAAAAGCTGAGGTCAGTATTTTTTCACGCCCTCAGTGCTGCCAGAAAAGTATATACCTAGTTTCCAAATCAAAAATCCCAAATCTTCGAATTTGTAACTAATTCGATTTTTAAATAAATTTTTTTATGAATGAAACAGAGGATTCAATTTAACCATTTTTTACCAAAGGTAAGCCAATGCAATTATTCATATATTTTATTTATCAATATCATGATTATTCAATTCACAAATCATGGTTTTGAATAATACAAATTACTGATTAATCCAGTTTTTTTATTAAATATAATTGCTGATTAACCGCTTAATTGATTAACCAGGATTTTAATTAATGAGAAAATTCTATTAATCGGTAAATCGCACATCCCTAGAAAAAAATTCCAGATCCCCTGAATCAGTAAATCAATATAATTTTCAATTAAAATTGATGCTAAAAATACGCTAAAACCCGAATTTTTATATTCACCAGATCTTACCAGGAGTTGAGAGTTGCTTTCAAGGTACGGAATCAACTTAGCTCTATCACGCTTAGTTTCCGAGATATGGCCTATTTTATATTTATAAAATAAAAATATCAGAAATCAACGTCATATATTGCTTTTTTTAATTATTTTGATATGCTAAACATGAATATGTAAAAAACATTTAAAATAGCCCAAGTCGTAAATCGAGTTTTACTGTAGTCCTTTAATATCCCTTTTATATGATATTTCGAAATTGTGAAGGGGTACGGACAAAAAACAAAAAAAAAACTGAACGAAAACCTCCTCTTTTTACCTTTGACTACCAATGGGATATATAAAGGGTCCGCCAAATAATAAATGCTATAAAAAAAAAACTACTGAATATTTTCTCAAATTTCTTTTTTTTATTTGAAAGTACAATCCTTCCGGTAAATAATGGATAATAATTTCATTCAAATGGCTGCCTCGGCTGGCCATGCAGTAGCCCGCACGATCGGTCCAATGGCGGCTGATAATGCGATCTTCAAAAAACAGGGCGCAAAACATCGAGTTCGGCTGTATGGCACGTAGTGCCGTCCTGTTGAAACCAAATGTTGCCAATATCCTCCTCTTCAATTTTTGTGTACAAAAATTCGTTCAACATGGCCCGATAACGATCGCCATTGGCTGTAACGGCCACTCCTTGCTCATTTCGCACACATTCTGCAATATTTCCCAGCGTTGTTCAAGGTATACACAACCATATTCGTTCAGCGGAAGGATAAAACTAATTATCTGTCAAATCAGACATGAGCTATTCTATTCTGCTCTTAGACAAAATTGGTCCAGGTGGTTATTACGACATAAAATTCACATCTATCCTTTGTCCATACACATCACACTTAGACAACAATATTACAACAATAAATAAAAATGGTACATATATCAACCATTAGTCGCCAAAGGACTAAACTAGATTTCGATAGCAAATGTAAATGTAGCTTAAGAAGTTTAAGCTTTAAAGTTTTATTTTTCAGCTATTCTTTGCTTTAAATGCTTTTTTCATAAAACATTTTTGTTGAAAAGCTTAATTTTTCTACCATTTTTGTAGTTTTCTTATTTTTTGATTTTTTCCATTATTTTTTTTAATGGATTTTGCCATTCTTCATCTTCTCTGCTTATAGACACACAGTCTCAACGTGTTTTGCTTATTGGGTTGTTAACATTAGCAAACAATCTGGCATCACCACAATAACTCTTACCACGTTTTATTTTGACATTTGACAGCCACGAAAACAATGTGCGCTGTGTAAAAAAAATTAAAGTTGTGAAAAATTTATGTTTTAAAGAATTTGTTGATAAAAATTAATAATAAATTATACCGCAATAATGGCTACAACATTATTTGAACAATTGCAGCGCTTAAAAGCTCCACAAACTGGAGCCATCGCTGATCCAAAACGTAAAGCCTCCATACTTTTCGAGCCAAAAGAGGCAGCTACCAAAGATAGACGTACTATCTATGATTTGGGCATAAATGGTTTACAGGAGCTGATAGTAATAAATCCAAACTTTCAACAATTTGAAGAAACCTTATTCGATGTAAATACTTTGCATATGGAAAGGGCGGTGGAAAGAAAAGATGTCAATGAATTGTTGGATAAAAATATTAAAAAGTTTTTACAGCACTTAAGTCCATATTTTATGTTAAGACCCGCCCATATGTGTTTGGAATGGTTAATAAGACGTTTTCAAATAAATGACTACAATCATAATGAAATTATGGCATTAATAATGCCCTATCATGAGACAAATGCCTTTGTTAAGGTGGTGCAAACCTATGCGCTTAAAGGAATCTGATAAAGATTGGTTTTGGTTGAAACCCATACAAAAACCGGGTAAAACAATGGCAAAGAAAACTATATTAAATAAAGCTGCCACCGATAGAGCGTTTTTTCATTTTGTTTGTCAATCTACTATGGACGCTATTAAGGAATTGGGTCCGCTGGCCCATTTGCTGCAGACACAAATGAACTTTTATGGTTCTGTAGTAGTGGGTGCTCTAGAAGTTGCTCATTCCATAGAGGAATGGCATATTTCTACTTTATTGCCTTCACTTTTTAAGGGTTTTAAATCTGATACTATAGATTATGTATCGGCTTGTTATATTATTGCAGCCCGTTTAGTAGCACGTACTCAGTTAAAATCTAAACTATGCAATGCCATCATTTCAAAAGTATCATTCGTTAAATTTGATCGTTTAAGACGTACAGCAGTTTTATTACTCATTTGGCTATTTGATAACCAACAAGCCACTAAACCGAAATTCCACGAGTATACTCTACTTCATCTGATCAAACAAAAATGGTTTACAACAATATTATCCTCTTTGGCTCAAGAAAATGTTGATATACAAGCTCTTGTTATACCAATAATGAATGATTGTATTGACGCTTTGCAGGCACAACATTATGAGGCAAATATTTACAAAACATTTTTGGAAAGTCTCCTACAGGATATAGAGTTTTCTTTAATTACTGCCAAACAAATAATTAGGTTTGTATTCAAAATGTTAATAAGAGTTGGGCATTCTAGTTCATAGTTCAAAAATAATCAGTCGTATTTTAGCTTTAATAATTCGCACTTGATCAGCAAGAGGGTATTAACTCAAAATTTTAAAATTTTCAGTAGAGTCAAAAAACTGTTTATGGCCACATTTGAACAGAATTTAAAATTCAAACATATCATAATAAGCAAATTCCATTTGAAAATATATATACATTGTTATTATTTTAAATTGTACCACTCATTGCAAAAAAAATCAATTTTTTGAGTTAATACCATTTTTTTGAAATTTTATCGATTTAATATATAGAATAAAACAAATTTTATCAACAAAACAGTATCAACTCAAAATACAACCAAATATATACATATATATCATTATTTTTAACATAAATAAAGGCTCAAATCAAAATAATACCTTTCATTTCTATTTGAACTTTTGTATTAACTCGAAATAATACCTTTTTGTTGAAATAAAGGTATCATGAAAATGGTCTCAAAAGTGGTTTTCGAGATGAAAGAGTAATCGGAATACGTTGAAATTTTTACAATAGATAGATATTCATGTTGTTAGTTGATTTCTTGAAAAAAGTGATATGTTAAAAATTTTGAGTTAATACCCTCTTGTTGATCAAGCGCGAATTGTTTTTCAGAAATTATTACTTCAATTTCAAAAACTATCAATTTTATTTTAAAAATTATCAATTGTATTTTAGAAATTACTAAAAGTTTTTAATTTCTGAAATACAGTTTATGATTTCTGAAATTCAATTTACATTTTATGAAATACACTTAACAATTTCTTATTTACAATTAGTAATTTCTGAAAAACAATTAATAATTTCTGAAATACAATTGATATTTTCTGAAATAAATCTAAATACAAAAAAATTTATAAAATAAATATTCTGAAATAAATCTAGAATACAATTGAAGGGATTATTGTAAAAACCTGATAAGCCACATTTTATTTTTAGTTAGTTTTTGCCTTTTAAAAGTTAAAAAGATGTAATAAATATGACTTTTGCAGGACGTTTATCCTCATGATACTTGCAATAAGTGTTTAAGCAAGACTTCTATTAATTATTAATCAAGGATTGTCTAGAAAACAGCGAAAAATCCATAAAACTTTAAATGTGGCTTATCAAGCTTTTCCAATAAGCACTTCAATTGATAATTTTTGAAATACAATTGATACATGTGAAATACAATGGAAAACTTTTGAAATACAATTGATACATCTGAAATACAATCGATAACTTCTGAAATACAATTGAAAAGGTTGTAGAAGCATTTCCATTTTATTTCAACGATCGAATTTCAAATTTATCAATTGCATTTCAGAAATTATCAATTGTGTTTCGGATTTAGTAATTGTATTTCAGAAAATATGAATTGTATTTCAAAAATTATCAATTGCATATTGATATTTATCCATTGTTTTTCAGAAGTTACCAATTGTAATTCAAAAATTGTTAATTGTATTTCAGAACTTGTCAATTGTATTTCAGAAATGATCAATTGCTCAAAATGTTTGTATTAAGAATATAAAAATAGTTCTTTCGTTCTTTCTATATTTTTATATATTTGTATTTCAGAAAATCTCAATTGTATTTTAGATCAAATCAATTGTATTTCTGAATTTATCAATAGTATTTTAAATTTAGTAATTGTATTTAAGAAAGTATCAATTGTAATTCAGAAATTATCAATTGTATTTCATTAGTATTTCTGAAATACAATTGTTCATTTCTGAAATACAATTAATAATTTCTGAAAAACAATTGATAATTTCTGAAATACAATTAACAATTTCTGAATTACAACTGACAAAACTGAAAAAAATAATATTTTCTGAAATACAGTTGATAAATCTGAAATACAATTGATAACTTCTGAAATACTATTGAAAATGGTGTTGGCCATTTCATTTTATTTCAACCGCTGTATTTCAGAAATTATCTATTGTATTTCAGATTCTACAGTTGTATTTCAGAAATTTTTAATTGTATTTCAGAAATTATGACCAATTGTATTTCAGAAATTATTATTATCATTAGTATTTCTGATATACAATTGATAATTTGTGAAATACAATTGATAATTTCTGAAATACAATTGAAAATGGCGTAAGGAATTTCCATTTTATTTCAATGACTGTATTTTAGAAATTATCAATTGACTTTCAGAATTTTCAATTGCATTTAAGAAATTATCAATTGTATTTCATATTTAACATTTGTATTTCAGATTTAACAATTGTATATCATAAATTACATGTAGTATTTAGGATTCTCCAGTTGTATTTCAGAAATCTTTAATTGTATTTCAGAAATTATTAATTTCATTAGTATTTCTGACAAAAAAATTGATAATTTCCGATATACAATTGATAATTTCTTATATACAATTGACAAAACTAAAATACATTTGACGAAATTGAAATAAAATTGATATTTTTTGAAATACAATTGTTAAATCTGAAATAAAATTGATAATTTCTGAAATCCAATTGATAAAACATAATTTCAATTAATAATTTCTGAAATAAAATTGTTAAATCTTAAATACAATTGAAGGGCTTATGGTCAAAACTTGATTATCCACTTTGACTATTTTCTGGTTTTCGCTGTTTTTCTAGACAACCATTAATAATTTTTTTGTAAGAAGTCTAGCTTAAACACTTACCACACGTCCCTAGAGTATAAAAGTTCTGCAATAATAACATTTCGATATGTTTTCCAACTTTAAAAGGCAAAAATGAACCAAAAATAAAATGTGACTTATCAAGTTTTTGCAATAAGCCCTTCAATTGATAACTTCTGAAATACTATTGAAATTGGTGTATTTGTTTCTTATTAAAATCTGGTATTTTTTATTTTAAGCTGTTTTTTGGATTGTTATGTGCCTGCCGTAGAAGCAACTGATTTAGCTTCTCCCTCTAAAGGATCTTTAAATGATGGTGATATTATTGAATTAGATTCTGATGATGATGTGGATATGTCTACTGCAAATAATGTTAATTTTCAATCTTGGTATTCTGAATATTTGCATAAATTGGAACGTCAGTATCCTACAGCTTTTGATTTTACCATTAAGGAAGCTTTATCAAATTTAACTGACGATGGATCTTTAAATCGTAGAAAAGCTGTTAAAATGGCATTGGGTAAGTTTGTTGTATAGTTTTAACTTAAATTTTTGGACTAACATTTTGTTTTTGTTGAATTTAAACGAAAATTGAAAAAGCTTGGAAAAATCTAATATAACGACAAAATAATCGTTGTTCGATAAATTTTCAATAGTAAAACTTATTATTTTATACGACCAATATTTTTATATATATATATTAGAGTTCGTCAGAAAAGTATAAAGTTTCTTAGTTTTTTTTTTTGTATATCAGTACTTTTTAAAATGTTTTAGAATCGTTCTTATTTTAAACGAGCGTAAGATAATTTATTTATTAATTATTATAATTTATTTCCAATATTTCGTCTCCACATTGGGTGACAACTTCAGAGAACAATTATTACAATTTGATTGAAAAATTTCTTTTAATAATTAAAAACTTATATACATATAACACATTTTTTATATGTGTATAAGTTTTTAATTATTAAAACAAGTTTTTCAATCAAATTGTAATAATTGTTCCCTGAAGAAGTCACCCAATGTGGAGACGAAATATTGGAAATAACTAATTATAATTAATAAATGAATGATCTTAAGCTCGTTTAAAATAAGAAGAAGCCGGTTTAAACCAAAATTTCAGATTTTCTTTTAAATTTTTTGAGAGAATTATCTTTATGCCGATTTTTGTAAAATTAACCCAAATAGGGTAAAAATACAATTTTTCTAATTAATATTTAATCCATTTTTAGCCGATTTTTGTAAAATTAACCCAATTAATTAAAAAAAAAAAAAACGACAAAAAAGGCCTATTTTTAAATTAAACCCTTAAACGCAAGCTAGAATAATGTTTTATGCATTAATCTGCTAGAGAATCTTCCAAATAAGAGATTGATATCATAATCTTGGATAAGCTCCTCCTACTTCCTGAGATATGACCATCCCGAACTGGGTTAATGATGCAAAAATTCGATAAACCCCGCCCACAGGATTGATGCATTAATCAGCTATAGAATCTTCCAAGGAAGAGATTAAGACCCTAATCTTGGATAAGCTCCTACTTCCTGAGATATGGCCATCCCGGAGAGGGGTACTTTCACAAAATACGACTAAAAATAAAAAAAAAAAAATAATGGGAAAAGCACCAAGTTATTATTATTTATTATTATTATTATTAATCTTTATTAGTATTCATAATACTTTAAAATACATAACATTTGTTGATGCTATTGTGGATTATTATATTTTACATAATTAACAATATGTTTTTTAAATCTATTTATATTATGTTCAGTTTTAACATGATTTGGCAAAGTGTTGTAGAGTTGTAGCCCTTTATAGAATAGTGAGCGCATACCCGCTGATGTTAATGTCCTTTGCAGTCTAAAATCTTCATTATTTCTCAGGTGATATGGTTGAGCCTCCCTAACGTATAGTATTTGTTCCGTTAAGTATTCTGGTGCCATTCCCATTTTAATTTTTTGTATGAAATTTATAGTATTTAATTGGAGTCTTTGTTTTATATTTAGCCATTTTAGAGTTTCTAACATGAAATTGATTGATGTGTACCGGTTGCATTTTAGTATAGAACGCATTGCCTTATTTTGGAGTTTTTGCAGTCTTTCAATTTGATTTGCTGTGCAGCATGAGTATAATATTGTTGATCCGAATTCAAAATGTGGTTTAATCATTGTGTTATATATATTAATTGCTGTTAGTATTGATAGTTGTTTTCTTAATCTTTTGAAAAAACTAATTTTTTTGCCGATTTTTTTACAAATATAGTCAATATGGTTTTTAAAATTTAAATTTTTATCAATTATAAAGCCCAAATATTTAATTTGATCTACATTTTCTATTACTTCATTATTTATTTTAAAAATTATGTTGCTATTAGTGTTTATTTCCATTATTTTCGTTTTATTTTCATTTAATTTAAGTTTATTCATTTGCAGCCACTGATTAACATTGTCCATATCTTGGTTTAGTTTCTCGTAACATTGATTATCTGAATCGCCTTCAACAAAAATCAATGTATCATCCGCGTAAAGTACTATTTCACAACTGTCTACTATGTTTGGCATGTCATTGATGTATATCATAAATAGCAAAGCTCCTAAAATTGATCCCTGTGGAACTCCATATTCATTATTTATGGTATTGGATTTAATATTATTTACTTTTGTAATTTGTCTTCTGTTTGTTAAATATGATTTAAACCATTCCAATTCTATATCCTGGATGCCGTATTTATATACTTTTTGCAGTAGTATAGTTCTGTCTATAGTTTCAAATGCTCGTTTGAAATCTAAAAATATTGCAATAATTTTTTTATGTGCTTCTATTTTTTTCCATCTGTTAATTATATAATTTACTGATGTTTCACATGAAAAATTCTTTCGAAAACCTGATTGATATTTTGATATAACTTTGTTTGATTCCATATATTTCTCCAATTGATCTTTTACAACCTTTTCCATTTTCTTTTCACACGTTTTTAGTGTATTTATTGGACGAAATTCCTCGCATTTTCTTGTTTTGGCTATTTTTTCAATTGTTGTTACCATGGATTCTTTCCAGTTATCGGGAAATACCCCCGTCATCAAAGATTTATTTATTATATCTAGCATTGTGCGTCCTATTATATTCCAGCCATTTAATATCATTTTACTAGATACTTTATTGTAGTCAGGTTTATCTTTTAAATTTTTACATATAATTCTTAATTCATCTAAATTTATTGCACGAAACTTGAATTTGGAGTTTATCACAGGTATTTTGTTTATATATTGCACATTATTTATATTATCTCTTATAGATTTAATACTATTTACGAAATAGTTGTTAAATTTATTGGCTATTTCAAAATTCTCCTTATACTCTATTTGGTTAAATATCACAGTTTGAATTGCATTTTGGTTTTTTTCAGGATTAGGTTTTTTATTTCCCTCCACATTTCTTTTTGGTCTTTGGCGTCATTAATTTTGTTGTCTATATATTTATTTTTTTCGTTTTCAATTTTAACTTTGTAAGTGTTTCTTATTGATTTATAGATTGCCCATGCCTCAGTAGTATTTTCCATCCTTGCTATTTGGTATTTATCAATTTTCTCTCTTTTTAGTAGTTTAACTTCATTATTGAACCATTTGTTTTCGTTGTTGTTGTTAAAAATTTTTTTAATTGTTTGTTTTTTAACTGCGCTCTCAAAAAATTCATCAAAATTGCGTACATTGTTATTTAAATCGTCATTTTTATTTATTTGTTGAATGCCTGTAATTTCTCTATTAAATTGAATTTTGTTGTATTTAAATGTTTCTATTGCTTTATTTATCTTTTCATTACAATTTCTGAAACTGTTAATTATTATGTCAATTGCTTCATGATCCGCAATTTTGTTTGTGTAATTGATCCTCGCTGATATATTTTCATTATTTGTTACTACATAGTCTATTAAAGTCTTTGATGTTGCCGTAACTCGCGTGAAATCTTTAACTATTTGTGTAAGGCCATTATCGTTCAGTACACATTCTATTTTATTTTTATAAAAATCATCTTTAAGCCAGTCTATATTAAAATCGCCCGCTATTACTATATCACAGTTAAAGTCATTTATCACTTCTAAAATTTCCTCAAAACCTTGAATAAATTCATGCTCCATACTACTTGGCGATCTATAAGCAGCAGCAATAATAAATTCATATTTTTCAAATTTTGCAATAAATGCAGATATCCACATTTTAAAATCGATCACTTTTTCGGCAATTTGTTTTACATTCCATTTCTTTTTGAAATAAACTATAACGCCACCTGTTCTTGTTGAGTTTGATAATGTTTTATACTGATTGTATTCTTTAAGTTGTACTTCTTCATCTGCTACTTCTTTTGTTAAATGAGTTTCTGACAAAATAATGAATTCAGGTTGTTTTATATTAGATATAATTTAGCAAATGTGTTTCTGATAAACATCTCTGTATTTGTACAAAAATAGATGAGGTTTTTATTATAAGATCAAAGAAAACTTAACATGTTTTAGCATCTATAAAAAAATGACGTTATTATTTTTTTTTATTCTAACTTCTGTCACATGCGCGCGGCGTCCAAAAAGGTAGATTTGATTTAGGGGCCCTTTTTATGCAGCGCAAAAGGAGCTGTATTTATATGAAATTTGAATTCACCTTTCGATTCTACACCAAAAATTATTTAAAAAATAAATTTTTTCCCCATTTTTAAATTACACCATTTAGGAAATAGAGTGGTCGGAAAAAATTTAATTTTTAAAAAAAAACTTATAAAGTACTCTTTTATTACACGCATTCAAAAAGCGTTTTTAGCTGAGAAAAAAGTGCAACCATTTTCGCTTTATGTTAACCCTTTTCAAAATGCTGTTTTTACTAAAATGCAATATTTTATTGATTAACAACTTTTTAACAGACCTCGATATATCGCAAATGTTTGTGGCATTTTTCTTAGCGCAAAATACTTTTTCATTGTGTGTTCTAAAAAAAAAAAACATTTTATTATTTTTTTTTACAAAATTGATATCTTAATAACTTTTTAGCGATATGTCAAAAAATTTTGTACCATTATTCTCAGTTGGTAACACATTTTTATTGTGTGTGATTAATTAAATCTATTTTTAAAAATTTTTGAAATAACATAATTTTCTGTCCACTCTATTGACTAAACGGTGCACTATAAAAACCGGGAAAAAGATTTTTTTAATGTCAGGTTCAAATTTTATATGAATTATCCCCATTTTGCTCTGTAGTAAAAGGACCACCCAAAATTTTTGTTTTTCGTCACCGCGCTCCAATGGAATTAGTTGAAATTTAAAAAAATAATAACGCCATTTTATTTTTGATGCTAAAACCGTAAAAAAGTGATGATATCCTAAAATCAAATGCCTTAGAATATAAAAACTTTTTTATATAAAAGTTTCCTTAGAATCGGAATAATTTTTTACAGAAAAAATGTGCGGTTATTAAGTAATCTAATGGCCGGCAACGAGTAAAAGTCATATTTTGTTGGACTGTGTTATACCGAATTGCGACTGAATTCAAATATTTGCCTTATAACTTTTACGCAAACTGCCGTAGAAATGTTTGCCCTAAATTTGACTGTGTAATAGGCAAAATTAAAAGATACTGACCTATTGATGTAATTATATCTATTTGAAAGAAAATATTTATCTACAACATTTCCAATTCTATTTTCTTAAATTTTGTACCTATATACAATATTCTGTCTTTGTTTTACATACTAAACAAATGGTGACGAATTCGCGGAAAGTAAATTATCACCTCTGTCCATGTTTCACATTCCCATGAAAATTAAATCAATACGACTTTTTGGTGCTTTGTCTTTCACATACCCACTTTTATTTTCGATTTAAGCCCTTTTTTCCTTACAGAAGTTTTTAAAAATCATAAGACTATATAATTTACTTTCCTCAAATTTGTCACCATTTGTATAGTATGTAAAACAGAGACAATGCTATTGTATATAAAGGGTGATTTTTTTTAACAACTTTCTTTTTGTCAACACTATTTTTGGCAGCTCAGCTGTTTTTTTGTGTAACATGTTACTGTTAAACATGTTCAGTTTGGTCTATAATTTAACCATAAATCGACTTACAAACGAACAACTCTTGCAGATTATTGAATTTTATTATCAAAATTCATGCTGGGTTAAGAAAGTGCATCGTGCACTTCTTCCAATTTATGGTCAGTTTGGGCGATCTTCTGAGGCGGCTATTCGGAATCTTGTGACTAAATTTCGCACCAAGCATAAACAGTAAACCACCAACACGCATACGTAGAGTGCGGACACAGGAAAATATCGCAGCTGTATCCGCCAGTGTTGTTAATGATCTTGAATTATCGATTCAGCGATAATTCAAGATCCACTACGTGGAAAATTTTGCGGAAGAATTTGGGTGTAAAACCTTTTAAAATACAGTTGGTGAAAGAATTGAAGCTCATGACCTACCACAACGACTAACTTTTGGTGAATGGGCGCTGGCAATGTTGGATGAAGATCCACTTTTGTATCGGAGAATTGTGTTTAGCGACGAAGTTCATTTCTGGTTGAATGGATACGTGAACAAGCAAAATTTACGTATTTGGTGTGAAGTGCAGCCAGAAGCATTGCAAGAACTGCCATCCAGAAAAATGCACTGTTTGGTGTGGATTATTGGCCGGTGGCATGATTTGATGACGACGAAGGCAGGAACGTTACTGTGAATGGCGAGTGCTACCGTGCGATGATTACATGTGGTTTCAACAAGACGGTGCCACATGCCACACAACACGCGAAACAATGGCCCAATTGAGAGGCGAGTTCGGTGATTATTAATATTTCACTTTTGGGGCCGGTCAATTGGCCGCCTAGATCGTGCGATTTAACGCCTTTAGACTATTTTTTGTGGGGCTATGTTAAGGCTCATCTCTATAGGGAGAAGCCCGCAAGGGTTAACGCACTGGAAGCCAATATTGAAGAATTTATTCGAGAGATACCGGCCGATATGTTGGAGAGAGTATGCCAAAAGTGGACCTAACGTATGAACCATTTGAGACGTAGCCGCTGTCAACATTTACATGAAATCATCTTTAAACATTGAATTATATAGATCGCTCTATCGACTCAAATAAAGATTTCATAAATTTCTCTAATTTTTTGTGTTTTTTTTTTACATCAAATCCAAAAGCTCTTAAAAAATCACCCTTTAGGTACTATTAATACACATTATATGGAGTTACAGTAAGTTTACGAAAGATATCAGCTCGAGTTATGAAGCCTTAAAGTTAAATAATAATTTTTTATCGTTAATATTTTTAATAAAATTCATAATTTATAAAAATTTATTTTATTTTACTACAAAATTTAAATTTTGTTAAATTTATAAGATTTTATCAATTTTTTTGCAACATATTAACAAAAAAGTACCTTATTTTTTTTATAGGATTCCGTCTTCAATCCTTTGATTCAACAAGCTGTGACATTTATGAAAGTCTCTATCATCCTACTGCAGCCATACGTCTAGTGGCCATTAAAACACTATTGAAAAATCTTAAAGATTATCAAAAAAGACCACAAAACTATCAATTGCTTAAAGAATGTTTAGCAGATCGTATAAATGATGATAGCGAAGAGATAGTAAAAGAAATATTAAAACTTGAAACAACTGAAATACAAGAAATAATGGGAGTAAACAAATTCGTTGAAGCTTTAATAGCGATATTATACAAAATACAAATACAACCACAAGACTGGTTGGATTTAAGTGTAAAAGTTGTTAAACATTTGACAGCACAAGAAATAATACAAGAATATGATAATAATTTAATAATACTAGCACTGATGCCATTAATATTTCCCATAGAAAATGAAGCTACCTCTTGTAAAGCTATAAAGGAGGTAATCAAAAGTCCTTTGGCCGATAAGATGACATTTTTAAAACAACTACAAATCGAGGAAGAAACCTTTAATGTGGCAGAGTTTAAAAAACAATTTCTAGATGTTATAGCCGCCGCAAAAGATACACCCACCGTAGTGGAATTATTTAATAGTGTAGAATCCCAAGGAGATGATTATTTTAAGCAGGCCATGCCATTTTATCATTTTCTAATGTTGGTAACGGCTTGTCTAAAACAACGTTATAGCGCTAAACAAAGTTTACAAGTGTTTAAACAAATTGAAAAGTATAGTGAAAAATTTCAAATAAAACATTTGTCCAAAAATAAATGGCAAATTAGTAATAAATTAAAATACATACCGCTGCAATTATTCTCTGACTTTTTGGTAACTTTAACGTTACATACCAATTTTCAGACACTGCTTAAACATGCCTGGGATTCACCAAATGCCGTGGAATTACATTATTTTTTAAACGTTTTCGAATTTGTAACAGAAGAATGTTTTAATAAGGCCAAGGATACAGAAGAACAAAGCGAATGGTGTAAAATATTAAAAGAATTACTAGATATAGTCTTTCAAGATACATTTACTAAATGTAGCTTCTTAACCAACTTTTATGTATATGAGCAGTTAGCGGCAGTACAAAATTATGCCGTATTAAGATTGAGAGCCTTTAAATTAATGCAATCGTTATTGAAAAATAATTACAAATATAAATTAAAATTACAACCTTCACATATATTAAAGATTTGTATTGCTTTGGCCAGCAAATCACAAGTTATGCGCTTAGAATGTTTAGAGACTTTGAAGGTACTCTTAACTGATACTCAGGCCTTGGATGATACATTAAGATTATTTGTTAAATCTATCTGGGAACGTTTTGAGGAAATCTCTATGGATCATGAACAATTTCCTATAGTTTTATATGCTATATTAAAAGGTGATGATGGCCAAAAACAAAAACGAGATATGGGCTGCAAGATTTTAAAAGATATTATGGAGTTATTAAAAAAAGACAAACTCCTGGAACAAGCGGTATTTACACAAAAATTATTACAATTCTTAGTGCTATTCAATGATGAAAATATGGTGGGAGATTTACTACCTATGGCCATTACTTCTTTACAAAAATATAATTCGGAAGAATCTATTAAACTCCTAAGACCACCCTATAGTGAAATTTACCGTTTAATAAGTGATCATTTAAATTCTCAGACAATAGAAAATATAATTATGGATTATCCTTTAGCCTGGCAATTTATAGAAAATATATTTCAAAGCTATATGATCTTTATAGAAACGGAGGGAAGTTTTAAACCAGTACCCTGTATATTTTAGAATCTTTAGATGAATATGCCTATGAGAAATTGCCCTCTAAATATAAACAGGAGTTCCTTAAACTTATTATCAAAACCTTAGCAGAAGCAGAAAATGATACCCTATTTTGACAGCCAATAAATTATTGAAAAAGTGCTCTATAGACTGTAAACCTTTAAAGGAATTATTGCAATCTATGTGTACATCGAAAAAGGAAAGCTCAAAATTATCTCCTATCCGCAAAGCATTAGCTAAAAAAGATTTACCTAAACCCAATGAATTGCAAGTAAATTCTAATAACTGGAAACAGGGAGTGGTATTAATGGAATTATTGGAAACTAAAAAGAAATTGGAACATACTGAATCATTAATCCCTTGTCTATTTGAATTATTAAATTCTTGTTTATCGATAGAAGAACAAACTTTAGTGGAATATACTAAACAATTAATATTATCGGGTCTATTGCACTGCTGTCAAAAGGCTAAAGAAGATGGTTGTGATTTACAAAAGACGCTACCTAAAACTACGTTCCGTATGGATCAAATAGTGCAATGTTTAAGAGCCTCACAAAATCCTCAAACTCATCATAATGCTTTAATGTTATTATCCCACTGTGCGGATCTATTTCCACAACAAGTTCTACACAATATCGTCGATATATTTACATTTATGGGTTCTTCGGTAGTAAGACATGATGATGCTTTTAGCTTCCACATCATTAACAATATCATAGTATCTATAGTTCCCATCTTGGTTAAAGAAAAATCAGCAGTAATACCAGTTCTTAAAGTATTTTCGGATATTATGTTGGATGTTCCGGAGCATCGTAGATTACCTTTATATACTAAGCTAATACAAACTTTGGGTTCTGAAAAATATTTATGGATGTTTTTATGTGTAGTATTTGAGGCCCATGTTATAGACGATGAAAAACAAAGATTATTACAAAAGAAATCCAATAAAATATCCTCAACATCAGCATCAGATCAAGTGGCTAAGAGAATAGAAATTGTATTGGAATTGTGTAACACATTCTCCACACAAATTGTAATGGAAACTTGTATACAACTCTTAAAACATATAGAACAATTGCCTATGCATAAACAAGAATCCCTGACAAGAAAATCTTTATCTCTGGCCGATAATACAGAAACGACATTATTTGATATTAACACTAGATCCGATAAACAATTGCGCCATTATAAGTACGTAATCATGCAATTTTTATCGGCTATAACATCCTCCAATATATTTTTACATAAAATAGCTATATTAACCGAAAATGAGATACTACAAATGAAACCATTCTATCAAAATTTCATTATACGAATCTTATCTTACGTACCCCTGGTTGCTGTTGCCATAGAAAAAAGTGAAGATTCAGCTCAGCAAAAGTTTTGGAAAGTAATATTACATCATCTTCATGATGTTTTAGATAATTCTATATCATTACTATCACCCGAAATGTTTTTAGTTGTAGTAAATGGTTTATTACAACATCAATTACTAAGTATACGTAAAAAGGTCATAGAATTGTTAATAACAAAATTACAACAGAAAGATTCTTTCTTTGAATCATGTAATCCTTCATATTTTCATAATTTACTTACACCTTTATCGGATATAGTGGCTAGTATATTGTCTAAAGAGGATATGGCAGATGCTTCACAACAAAATGAATTGGTTTTCTTGCAACAAACTGCTTTAATCGCTATTAAACTGCTATCGAAATTATTTGCTCTTTCGCATATTGCTGAATTTAAGGATATTTTAGCAAATCTTACAAAAATCACTAAACAACGTTCTTCGATATCGAAAATTGTTTTGGCCACGGTGGTTTTGTGTATGATAGAGATATCTTCGAATTTAAAGGCTCATTCATTGGCTCATTTGGCGAAATTTATGCCTAAACTTATTGAGATTTTGCAAGATCAGACTGAATTGGTTAGATCACATCCGCCGGATAATGTATGCATTGCTATTGTAACAGGTGAGTTATAAAGAAAATAATATTATCTATGAAAATAAGTTAAACTCATAAATTTATTGACCATATTCCTAAATCGGTTAATTATAAAAAAAAAATATTATCAAAGTTTTGGCATTTTGATAAAATTTCAAAGATATTCATCGTTCATTAAAGTCAAGATCTACTTGATAAAATTTCAAAGATATTCATTGTTCATTTAACTCAAGATCTACACCTTCTGCAATTAATTCAGAAAATAGAAATCTAAATCAGAAAACATGTATTGAAATTAAAAAAAATATTTGGAATTAGGAAAACACAACTGAATATATATATGGAATTTATGAATAATTTCAATTGATATTTTATCTAAATTCCAAATGATATTCTCTTAATTTATTATAGAAAATCTTAATTTCTGTTGATGATTTTTAAATTTATAATGAAAATTCTGATTTTCAATTGATTATTCAGAATTTCAAAAAATATTTTCTGAATTTAAAGCAGCTATGCCCAACGTCAATGTATGCGATTTGTTCGAGTGTGTTGGGTACGCGTAAAAGCTCTTTTATTGTTACTTTTATTTATTAGGATGGTCCGAAATATCCGCTTTTGTAGAACTTTTGTAGAACATATAGCGAAATATTTACAATTTTTAAGTCTGTTCTTGGTGAGGGAAAAAATATACGAACTAATTTGTTCTGTCCTACGGGTAATTGTGTTCCTTGATAATGGTACTTTTTCTAAAATTTGGGCCATATCTCTACCCTTACTTCCAAAACAACCCAGCACTTCTTTAGCGAGCACCTTAAAAAAAATGCCATCGCAAGCGAAACAATAAAAGACGCTTTTTCAACATCATTATTTACAATGTTTCCTGCAACAAATGTTTTTTTTAAATTAGCAATTAAAATTTCTCTTTCCGCATCTACAATATCGAAATATTCTGACCTGTAATGCCTTTCGACATTAAATTTATGAATACGCTTAACATTGCGTTGGCATACCAAACATACTGGCTCGCCAACGCTGTTTTGTGTAAACAAAAAATCATTTTCCCAAACCTCATTAAACATTTTGAGCAGTGCTGTACTTCACTTTCTGATTTGCGTGTACTACCTTCTCGCATGAAGTCTGCGTGACAACTGATCAACAGTCGTTAAAAAAACAAAACCAAACGCAAGCATTGCACAAATGTTTTCTAGCTGACCCGATTGATTACTAGGTTTCGCGTACACAAAGCTCTTTATGTGTATATTTCGGCCCATCCTATTGTTTATCACTACACCCAAAATATTTCTTAGTTGATTTATAATTTAACCATACTAGTAGTAACAAATACTCATTTAAATGTTGCATCCATTGTTTATAGTATAAACAATGGATGTATAAGATAAGTATAAACTTTATACTTATAATTTCATCAAAATTTAAGTTTTTTCAATTAAAATATTTTAAATTTAAATTTAAAGTTTACAATTTTTAAAACAAAAGTCAAATTTTCTATGCTTACGAAAATTCGTTATATTTATTATGACAATTAAAAATTTTGACACAAAAAACAAATAGTTATTAATGATCAAGATAGTTAAAATTAATTTATTTAAAATGAACTAAGAATTTTTTTAACTATGCGACTATTCAATTTTATCGGTGTAGTTTTCGCGTATGTGTGAAAGCACAAAGCTCTTTATGTGTACATGTGAAAGCACAAAAAGCTGTTTTCGCTCGCGGGCATATGGAGTGGGCATAGCTGATTTAAAGTAACAAAACTTTCCAATATACTGTTTTAATCGTAGATTTCTTATTTTATATATTTTATTTATTTATTATTTAATGATTTCTTGAGAAATCAAAACTTTTTAACCGATTGTTTTAGGCCGAGTTTTTGGGATGTAAGTTGAACTTGTTTTAGTTAAACCGGTAAAAAATTTTGTCTGCCATTTCCAAGTTTATTAACAAAAAACCAAGTTTATTAACAAAAATATTGTTTAAAATTATGGTCTTTATCATAAAAAAAAACAAAATAAACCACATTTTAGAAGCAATATTTCATTTAACAACTTCGTTAATCTAAGTTTAAAGCCTTAGTCGGCTTTAAGTCTATTATTTCAATCGCGGGTTTCTCTTGGAACCTAAACTTTCCAATCTTTTGTTTCAATCGTGGTTTTCCTAATTAATCTAAACTTTCAAATCTATTGTTTCAATAGTGGGTTTCTTAAGGAGGCTAAACTTTATAGTCTCGATTGTGGTTTAAAATTCGTGAGGTCCTTACTATTGTCTCAATATTGTGCTCATTAAGAATTTAAAAATTTCATCTGGTGTGTCAATCGTGGATTCCTAAAGAATTTTAAAACGTTTCAATCTTAGATTTCTGAATTTCAGTTACAATATGTGTTGCCCACCAGCTGACACTGCAAAACTATCATTTAATATACAGAAAAAAGGATATTTTGTGCCATATACATATTAAAGATTAGTTCAAGCTACCTATAACCTTGGAACCATAGATGTTGTAACGACTTAAAAAAAAAATAAATTAAAGATTATTGTTTATTATTTCTGTAAGGGCATATGGGCCCATTATTGGTCGTCTCAGCCTTGTCATGGTTGAGTGGTTGGAATTTGGAAATAATTGGCTGCGTGTAAGAATCGATTATCTGCATTCGTTTTAATTAAACAAGAATGAAAAGTGTCCCTAAGCTCCGCTATTTCTACATTGAAAACGCATCTTCTAATACAGCACTCCACAGGAAATTTACATCTTTAAACACAACCGACACAAGAGTTACACGGCCTAGTTGATCTTTCACAATTCGAAATGTCCACTGATGAAACCTACAAAAAGTTCGATATCACTTCCAAGAAGGTCTAGTATTCCTCCTACAAGAAATGAGTATAACAAGTGTCCGTGTCTGGCCCTAGTATGTCATCCTCAACAGCCACGGCTCTAATGGAAAACAGTTTCTCTCTGAATCTACCATTAGTAGAGCAATTACTGGCCAATTCATTTGTGACCTCTCTGTCAATTAGAGTTGGGCATTATAGTTCGCAGCTAATTGAGTTCAGTTTCAATATTGAACTAGATCGTTGTTCTAGTTCACTCACCTTTTGCCAAATTTGTTCAAGTGTTCATGCAATCATATGGTCGATGGTTTAATCGGCATTTCTGAATATAATAAATGAAAATTAGAAAAGATTATTTGAAAATTAACTAGTTCGCGAACGAAATGAACTAGAAAGCCCAACTCTACTAACAATATTTCCAATATGCCTTTATTTTTATTATAGAGTCACTACTGCGCTCCAAAACTATCTCCGAGCAGAAGGTTACATTGAGCTGGCTACTCAAAGGCCACGTATAGACCAGTTAGGTCCCTAGCGTTGCCGGATAAGACCACCATATCCGCCATATAACGTTAGACAAAAGCAGTAACCTGTCACTACTAGACTTCGAAACCAGAAGTCTACAATCGCTTCTATTTAAGGATATCAAGAGTTTGGTTGTCTTTCGAATCTCTGCACGTTCCGGTGTTCTTCCACACTGCCTTAGGCCTACGCATTATAGTGAAATCTACATCGAATTTCTAATAGAGTTAATACCAACTTAACAGCCATATTTCCCTAAAGTAACGCTCAGTCCATCCTCGATGAACTTTCGTTGCCAAAAAGTCTATACACAAACAGTACTGTGGCAGTATTTTGCAATACCTTTGGCCTCCATACAAGCAATGTATATGTGATTATACGCTCAAATAATCCCCGTTCTGCAGTTTAGGCACTATGTTTTACCTACAAGACTCCTGCAGTCTAAATGGCCCGAGTAACTTTCTAAGCATTCCAATACAAAATTATATCTAGTAACGCTTTCCAGTATTTATTTGAAGAAACTAATTATAAATATTATGGTTTCTATAGAATAACTAGAAACATGTTTACATCACGGCCTAGGAATCATTCGAAATGCTGAATTCATAATATCCAATATGACCTTATTAAATTTTTCTGTTACTATAACTGCTAAATCACAAGTGCAGCCATTCCCATCTACGATAGTCTACAGAGAAGGCAGGGTGTCTATGTCAACAGACCACGGAAGTAGAGATTAATCTCCATTTCAGTTCTGTTCGGAAGTAAACCTTGGGGTTATGGACAAAATATTTTCAAAGCTGTTCTTTTTGGGATGTCATAGTAAATAAAATCTTTAAAAGCGAAATCCCCAGAGTAGAGTAAAAAAGTTCTTCGGGATATTAGGGAAAACACATCGATGCTTGAGGGATCCGCTGGACTCATTCTAAAGAGATTTTTATACAAGATTTTAACCTTTTTGCCTCTTAAAATTAGCACTCCATTAAGTAAATAGAAAGTTTCACTTTATTCTGAATGACCGATTAATTGCAATACTGAATTCCTTGAGGAGAAGTTAGTGTCCTCAAGAAATTTAGTATTGTAATACTAAAGCCAGCGTGGCCATTCTCGGTCGAACAGATCAGAATCATTCCGGCTCGTAGTTCGATTGCAGTTAGAACGGGATTATACCGCCCATAGTCTTTCGACAGATTCTTGTTAGCGTTAACAGAGCCACTAAATACAAGGTTGGCAGTGAATGAGCTTAACATTTGATAGAACTGACTCTGTGTGCAAATGAATAATGATTAACACATTTAAAATTATTAATGCATGTCGTGACTTTGCCAGATTTGTTCTTAAATAGTTCTTAAATTTTAATATATTTACAGGATTCTGGTGTTTCGCGAGATCATCGTTTTATTAAGTTCACAGATTTTATAATCGATATCATAATCATAGAGAAAGAAGACTTATAGCATCTGTTAATACTTTGAATGTTGGCTTATCTTCTGGTTGTAAAATGTTTCTGATTTCATTTGTTTCTCTTTTCAGGCATGCAAAAACTTTTCGAAACTCTGCCTCTATTCTTGGGACCCTATATCGTGGATATAATCACCGCTTTGAGTTCCATTGGCACACGTATTACGGCACAAAATAATGAAAAAGATCAAAGGTCTATAAATACTTTACAAAAAATTAATACTATATGGTCAAAAATAGCCACGGAAGTTCCCGTGCGTATTCTAGTACCCAGTTGTGAAAAGGCTTATAATAAACTAATGGCCACTAAAAATTATGCTGACATAAGTGTTCTTATGAAACTGCTGCATCAAGCTTTAACAAATGCCAATAATAATAACTTAACGACAGTACGCAGTGAATTGACTACAATATTTATGGAAGCATTAGAATTCCGTGTACATTTAAAGGATAGCAAATTAGATCTGGAGAGTATTAATTTAACCGAATCTGCTATTATTGATGCTTTTGTAGCTTGGTTATTGAAACTATCGGAAAGTTCCTTCAGACCATTGTATCATAAACTTTACAATTGGGCTTTACAGGGTAAGAAACAAAAGGAAACTATACTAACATATTTCTTATTGACCAACAAAATAGCCGAATCCCTAAAATCGTTATTTGTATTATTTGCAAGTGACTTTATTGAAGATGCTGCACGTTTGTTAAATGAATGTAATACCAATAAAATGGATATTGATACCGATAGTGAACATCTTACTATTGAACTAATAAAGGCAATTTTAAATACTTTATATAATATATTTTTGCATGATAGTAGAGAATTTATTAATGCCCAACGTTTTGAATATCTTATGCCAGCAATTGTTGATCAATTGGAAAATCGTTTAGTTTTGGAACAAGACGCTGTACAACAAATACTTTCTAACTGTATTGCCCAATTAGCCGTTGATGTTTCCAATGATGTTTTATGGAAACAATTAAATTATCAAGTACTTTTGAAAACCCGCACCAATGTACCAGAAGTACGAATTTTTGCTTTTAATTGTTGTGTGGAAATTGCACGAAAATTGGGTGACGACTTTACACCTTTACTACCGGAAACTGTACCTTTTATTGCCGAATTATTTGAAGATGAAAATCCCAGAGTTGAGAAGAATACTAGAAAATCTGTTCAGGAATTGGAGGTTATTTTGGGTGAATCATTACAAAAGTATTTGTAAGGTAAAAGTAACAAAATAAGTTGTATTTTTTCTGAATTGTATATTTAAACGTTTATTTTAAAATAAATTTATGAATGGTCTTTTTTAAAAGCCTTAAACTTTTTAATTTATTACCTGGTAGATACTAACGAACGACTAGAATCTGTTTGGGGTGTTTGGTAAAGTCTTCATGGAATTTTGGCCAATTAAAAGAACTAAATTTGGCTCGATTGACAAAATATTTTTAAGACTAAGCGAATATAACTGTTTGCTTCCACTACTTAAGCGCACTCGACCACTTCAACGACTTCAACATCTCTGAATTTTGTAACCACATCTATCAAAAGTAGGCAGATTGTGACGGCTTTAAAGAATAAACCAACATCCTGTTTAATATTCCGTTGTAAGAACTGCAAAATAGAAGTTCCCTAAAATATTCTCAATCTTAGTTAACCTAGTGTCTGTCCTACAAAACTTTACATCGAAGTTTGCAAAACTTGTTGAAGAGCGCAACGAAACTTTTGCGACGTTTCCATAAGGACATGTCAAATCTGTTTGGAAGCTTTGACATCATTCTCAAAAAATGAAATTTCAGGCCCTCAGAAGTGATTTCTCTACTTTATCGCCACTAAAAATATATGTTACTTATAAGTTACTCTTCTATACCGTTACCAAATCCCTATGTGGCACTCTTGCATGTTTCTGAATTAACGGCTTTTTAGTTAAGTTTTTTTCACATTTTTATTCATAACTCAGGATACCGTAAGAGCTCCACTTAGGGAAAGTAATTTATATTTAACATATATATATTTTTTTTTAAATTTTAGAAAACCAGTTTTTTGAAATACAGCTTTTTGTACCGCGGTTTTTTAAAACAATGCATTTTTCCGTGGAGAAGTGAATTAAAGGGTGATTTTTAAGAGCTTTCGGATTTCATTTTTAAAGAAACATAAAATTTAGAGAAATGTATGAAATCTTTATTTGAGTCGATAGAACGATCTATATAATTCAATGTTTAAAGATAATTTCATGTAAATGTTGACCGCGGCTACTCCTCAAATGGTTAATACGCTGGGTCCAATTTTGGCATACTCTCTCCAACATATCGGCCGGTATCCCACGAATAAATTCTTCAATATTGGCTTCCAGTGCGTCAACCGTTGCTGGCTTGTCCCTATAGAGATGAGCCTTAACATAGGCCCACCAAAAATAGTTTAAAGACGTTAAATCGCGCGATTAGGCTGCCAATTGACCTACCCCAATCGTGTAATAAAATGTTCACCGAACTCGCCTCTCAATTGTTTTGCATGTTGTGTTTCATGTGGCACCGTCCAGTTGAAACCACATGTCACCCAAGTCCAGGTTTTCCATTTTGGGGGGGAAAAAATTTTTAATCATCGCATGGTAGCGCTCGCATTTCACAGTAACGTTCCTGCATTCGTTGTATATAAAAAGAAGTGCATTTTTCGGGATGCATTGGCAGTTCTTGCAATGCTTCTGGCTGCTCTTCACACCAAATGCGGCAATTTTGCTTGTTCACGTATCCATTCAACCATAAATGAGCTTCGTCGCTGAACACAATTTGCACAATTTGTACTTTCTTAACCAAGCATGAATTTTGATAACAAAATTCAATAATCTGCAAGCGTTGTTCGTTTGTAAGTCGACTCATGGTTAAATTATAGACCAAACTGAACATGTTTAACTGTAACATGTTACGCGAAAATAGCTGAGCTTCCAAAAACAGTGTTGCCAAAAAGAAAGTTGCTAAAAAATTACCCTTTATGTGTGTGTACTGATAACACCACAATTTAAGTAGCTTTAAAATGAGATATCAATGACTCCCGTTGCTTAAGCCGTTAATGATATGGAATATTATGTACGACTACTTTTTTTAAAATTTTCGAATATTTTTGTTTTATTTTTTTTTTTAAAGAGCAGCAACACTCAGGAAATTCTTCATATTTATTATTGTGTTGCTTTCTTTGGAAAGGAGATAGAGGAGAGGCTAAAGACGGCGAAAGATAAAGGGCTTCAGACGTGGCACTTGAGCGAGATGATAAGTTTTAGAACAGTTGTTGCTAGCCACCTGATGGAGAGTTGGCAAACTTATCGAAGCTTTTTGTTTAATAGCCCTGATTTATTATTTTACTTCGGTGGGGTTAAGTGCTATGGGAACACCGAATGTGGGCGGTGCGATATGTATGAGGTAGAGTTGGGATTAATCGTTCATTTTGGTGACTCGGTCATTATCGTTCAATTCGAATCATTGAACTAGTTCGTTCAAATCGTTCTTTTTTGTTTTGAACTGTGACTGAACTGCGTCTTGTGAACTGTGTCGTTCATTTGACATTATTCATGTTTTACGAGTTTTTTCACAAATTTTACTGTAAATAGACAAAAAGTGTTCTAAAATTGCAACTTTTCTAACAAAAATTTATTTATTTTGTGTAAAAAACATTTTCTTTTTATGACTTTAATTATAGTTTTTCCCAATTTGAAACAATAGTATTTAAAAAAAATAATTGCTCTTGCAAGCAATTTAATTGAATAGGGATGCAATTGTTCTATGACTAAAAATAACAAAATTAACGATTGAACGAAAAAATCGAATATTGGTGAACAACTCATATTGTTCAATTGAGTGTCGTTCAATTGAACTAGCTCGTTCATGAACGACACAACTCTAGTATGAGGGATAGAAAACTCATACATATAATTTTTCTAAATTGATGTTGTCGCCGCCAAGGATCGAACCCGAGACCATCTAACCATTACACCACAACGACCACGTTATATTTAATTATATGATGTACATCTTCTAAATTAAGTTTGGTTGAAATCAGAAGAGGTGAAGGAAATCGAGTGGTTGGTTTTTGACGTTTTTAGCCTATAATAAAACAATATAAGTCATTAAATTTTAAATATATTTTATTTAAATTTATTTACATTAAATTAATACTCTACTTAAAAATAACAACAATACATGTATAAACTTTTGGATGGAAATTGGAAATCAATTGATTTTTTTTTAAATTAAATTTATTTTCGTTCTCTGATGTTTTGTTTTCTATAATTAAATCTTAACATTAATACAATCCATACTTTCATTGAAATTTAATTGGCATTACTTATGGTAAATGACAATGCCAAAAAAAAAACTAAATCATTACCATTCCAATGCCAATGAATTTTTTTTAATTGCCATTGATTAGACCAATGGTAATGAAATGGCACTAATGATTAAAACTACCAATTGTAATTGACAAAAAATAATTGTTTATAAAAAATGGTTTGTTTTGGAAAAAAAGACACAACAATTTTAAATTTAATCCTGACTTTAAAAGTGTTCGCTATTTTATGCAAGTTTTATTACGTAATTAACTACTCAGTCTTGTTTGGTAACTGATTAATCATGATTTATTGCATAAAATAATAAATATTTATGCAATAAGTACGCAAATAAAGGATTTTTTTTATTCAAATTAGCAAATACATTTTTTTGTAACAATTATAACAATCAATTATAATTGTCTGTTAATGGCATTGGAATTGATCAATGCCAATTAAAACAAAATTTCAGTGGCATTGTTTTTAAGCAATTGTAATGCCAATAAATTTATTTAACATTAATATAAAACAATGCCAAATAAATCGTCAATTAATTAGTCCATTCAATTAACTAGTCGCAAGTATGATACAAACATGGTAACAATAAAACAAAAACAAAAAAAGGATCAAACACGTGAATAAGAAAATTAAATTATTTATTAAATGAAGTATAAGTTAAAGTTGGTATATGAGCATTGCTTTGGGTATTATCAACAGTTTCCTTATCTTCGGGTAGTTCCGGATCTTCACGTTCTTCTTCCTCATCGATGATACTAATATCACGGATGGAAGGACGATGACTGCGACGCCAACCTAAGTGGAAAACAAGCGAATTAGATTTATTTAGTTTCTTTTTTTTTAAATTTTAGAAAATAATTTTATGTTTTTACCATCTGTAACTTGAGGTTGTTTAGTTTTCGTTAAGAGTTTAGTACCGGTTACCGATATTAAAATGGCGCCCAACGGAGCAGTCAATACAATTGATAATACGGCCATTGTTTGTACTACATATGCATAATGTTTGTCTTCTTCGGACGCATTTGCATCTAAATGTTTCATGGCGACTGGACCTAAAGCTGCCTGTACCGTAGCCTTGGACATCCAGGAGAGAGCAACAAAGAATTTCTCTTTCATATTAAGTTTATCGCCAAAAGCAATACCAGCTGTACAAAGTATACGTAATACAGCACCCAAGACAATGCATCCAACTCCAACAGATACAATATCTGGATCCAATTCACTAATCTGTAAGTACATGAAATGAACATATTATTTAGGTGCACTGAGAGAAGAATTTGCATAATATAAATGAATTTTTGCATAAGATATATGAAATGCCACTGAAACTGAAACTCGTCCATTGAAACTTTTCATTAAGTTAATGCAGTTTTCATAAATTTTATTGCAAAACTTCATATTATTTATTAAAAATTTCATACGCCTAATGAAACAGTTTCATTAAAACTATGAAGCTTTTTTACGATGTTTAAGAAATTTAAGAAAACTTCATTAGTTTAGTGAAAAAGTTCATTAAAACTCGTCCAAGAAATTCTCTCTGTGTGTAATTTTATCGATTTAGGGCGAGTAACTTTTCTCTAAATAACCAGAGTTTAGCTTTAACCACAGATTAAGCCCTAACCTTTGGTTATTGTGAGATACGAATAAGTTAGCCGTAAGTAAGAAATTCGAATATGATGTTCTAGTTGTACAAATTTTCATAAAATAGAAAAAGTTTCCATTTCATTGAAATATACAGATTATATAAACTTCTGAACAAAGATTTAAAATTCGAGTTTAGCTTCCAAACTGTAAAAATTTACAAAATTAAATTACAATTAGAAATTTATTGCAATTTAAGTAGTATATGTAAGCTTTGGTCTGTTATTTCGAAATTCAATTATGCCTTCGAAGATGATTATATAGTAGAGTGTCCCTTAAAGTTAAATGTTAGAAATGTTGAGACGCTACCCTCTATTTTTTTTGTATTTGTCTTGAAAATAACTCATGTGACATTTTACGCCCCTACGACCACGCCTTCCCTACCCGATAGGGCCTTAAAGATCAAAACATATTGCAATAGTTTTTGCTATAGGTGATAAATTAATCGAGATTAAGATAAAATTATGTATTCAAAAAGGTATAAAAATCCAAAATCGGTTAAGAATTACCCCAGTAATAAATAATGCCCCAGACCACTAATTTGCCAAATACCACTTCAGCAAGAAATTCGAACTCAAATTTTAAACGTTTTTAAAATTGATTACTGAAACATAATTTTTTTATTTGATACACTCATAATTGGAGCCATAAACGAAGTTTTTTGTTTTGGATGGCGTTAACCTGTCCTACGATGATGTCAAAAACGAACAAAATTTTTGGGGTGTTTTTCAAATTGATTACTGAAACATAATATTTTTATTTGATACACTCATAATTGGAGCCATAAACGAAGTTTTTTGTTTTGGATGGCGTTAACCTGTCCTACGATGATGTCAAAAACGAACAAAATTTTTGGGGTGTTTTTCAAATCTCCAATTTCAAATTTAATAAAAATTTTCTTCAACAAAATTGAAAAAAGTTAGATTTTTATTGCTCAAACTTGTTTAAAACATCTAAGAGATTAAAAATAAAAAAATTTAAAAATATCCCCCCGTACACTTGGGTAGGGCAACGATTTAAATTTTACGGATTTCGGGGAAATTGTGTTTTTTAGTAATAAAAAGGCTTATTTGTTGCCATAAAATATTATAAATCAAAAATTAGCTACTTTTGTAACTTTTATAGTTTTGTTTTATAAGCATTACTCAAAGTTAAAAATAAAAATGTTTCAAACATTATTAACCCATGTGGACCTGCAACCCCAAGTGACCTCAGACTTATTTTATTTCAATTTTCAAAAAAAGTTAAAGATTTTCTTACTACTTTTGAATTTTAAGAAACGTGCTGTAAAAGATAATAACAATACTTTTAGATTAAGTGCCAAAAATTTTGGACATATTGAACAACATTAACCCGTACCGTGCCGCATTCAGATCCAAGTAGATACTAAAAACATATATTTGAACAAAAAGTATTTGAATTCATTTTTTACAAACCTGGCTAAAACCATTCGATAAATCCATAAAAGTATATTCTGTACTAAAATAACCCTAAGATGACTTGAATTCAACACATGTGTAATTTTGCGCTTCTACGACCACGCCTTCCCTAAGCGACGGGGCCTTAAAGAGCGAAATATGCGTTTTTCCTTGATTTCCCATATAAACGCATGTTTCTTTAAGGCCCTATCGGGTAGGGAAGGCGTGGTCGTAGGGGCGTAAAATTTCACATGAGTTATTTTCAAGACAAATACAAAAAAATTAGAGGGTAGCGTCGCAACATTTTTAATATTTAAACTTGTAGAACACCTTAAGGGACACTCTATTATATAGTCATTAAATTCTTAAAATTTCTTAAAAACGAATGAAAATTGAACTATTAAACCTTTTTGAAATACGATTTATCACCTTTCGAACTTAGTTTTAAAATTCGTATATAATATTAAAACGGTAAAAATTATGTAGCGGGTTTAAAAGTTTTTTAACATAGCTTAGAAATTCGAGTTTAGCTTCCATATTGGGAAAAATTTACAAAGTAAAATACAATTATAAATTTATTGCAATTTAAGTATTTGTTGCCTTAATCTGTTATTTTGAAATTCAATTATGCTTTTGATGATTTTCATTTCCGAAAAATTTATTAAAAACGAAAGAAAATTGAAGCATTAATGGATTTATCACCTTTCGAATATAGTTTCGAAATTCGAATATAATGTTCTAATATTACAAATTTTCATAAATTGAAGTAAATTTTAATTTTTTAGTAAAAGTAAGGAGTACATTTCGAACATAGATTCGAAAATCGAGTTTAGCTTACAAATTGTAAAAAATTGCAGTAGTGAAAGACTGTTGTAAATTGATTTCAATTTAAGTATTTTTAAGCATTAAACTGATATTTCGAAATTGATTTGTGTCTTCGAAAATATCCATATAAAATATACCCTTTCGAATGAATAAACGTCAAAAAAGACCAAAAAAATCAATAAAATATTTTTTTAAATTCAAGAAAACATTTTTTTTAGTAATTTTTCGAACAAAAATTCGAATAAAGCTTACTATTAAAAAAAATTTACAAATGAAAAGAAAATTATATTTTTATTGAATCTAGTTTATCGAACATACTTTCAAAACTCGAATATATTTTAAAAATTATGGAAATTAAACAATAAAATAAAACCACAATTTAATTTTATTTCGAACATACATTTTGAAGATTCATGCTTGCATACGTTTTTTCGAAATTAAGAAATATTTTCGAAAACATCTTTAAAATTTAACGAAAATTGTATTTAAAAAAAGCACAGTCGAATTGTAATATGTAAAAGTAATTTATTGGTTTATGATATTTCGAACATATGTTCGATGATCGATTACAATGTATTTACTCATTAAACTTTTTTAAACTTTTGTTAATTTATGTATATAAAATTTGAACAAATTTTATTAAATAAATTTATATTTGGTATTTGAATACTTTAAGGGGGGACATGACATTGGCCGTTTTTTGAAATCGACTTTTTATAATTTTGTATTTTAGTTAATATTCTTAAGATTCTAAGAAAAAAAAATTCATGGAAAAATTCCTACGGGTTCAAAGTTACAGCCGGAAGTGGGAGCGCATTTTTAATTTTCGCGCTACCTACATACGGCAGCTGGTATATACTTGTTTTAGGAAATGATGCAAATCGTTTGAAATGCGCCAGAGTGAAGGCATATGAAGCTTCAAAAGAAGCCCGAATTGCTAAACGATTGCAAAAAACTGTAAGAAACAGCACAACACAAGATAACGAAGGCATACAGTACGAAGCCGGCATGGCAGATTGAATGTAACCTTTTCTTTTTTTTCTTTGTTCACAGACTTTGAACGCGTTTATCTCGAAACCATGTTTTTCGTACTGGTTGCGGTACTAGCGGGTTCATCACCAAAAATTGAAAAAAAAAAATTTAAAAAATGCTCGTGTCATACGATAACAAATTTTGTTAAGACAAAAAAAAGTAATTTTTTCCAGATCGGACAATTTTTGCGACTCCAAGCGCTGCAACCACGAGGCCCCGTTTTTTTCTCTGCCGCCAGTTTTGAGCTCTATAAAACCATGTTGGAGTGAAAAATATATTTTTTTGAATTTTTTTTCTTGTAATTTGTTCAAAAATTTTGGAAAAATGTTTGTTTTCACTGAGTTATGCATTTTTAAAAAAGGTCAGTTTTTTCTGCCGCGAATGTAATGTCCCCCTTTAAAGCTTTCAAATGATATTTTCGAAGTTCGAACACGGTATTATAAAAACCAACCAATATATTAATTTCATACTAATTAAAACGTCATTTAAAGAAGCTTATTATAAGAAAATAGTTTCGGAATTACACTAAACATATAAATAATGAAAATTAAATAAAAAATTTAATACATTTGATTGTCATTTCTGTGAATTTATAAACTTTTGAAAACAAACAAATAGTTTTATAGTAATTTAGGTATTTTAAATCATAATTTCGAAATTCTATCATGGTTATGAATATGTTGATTTTTTACTCATATATGTACACACAGAAATTAAAATATGGTTAAATAGCATCATATTATGATTGCAAATACGTTATATTTTATAGTATGGCCTAATGATCCAAATATGAACCTTTAAAATCCTTAATTATCATAATATCAGCTACAGTGATTGTAATATAACCAGTTACGATCATATTTATTATCATAAGGATCATACTATGATATAATAAAAATTCCAATCATTGCATTATGAACTTACAACATATTTTTTCTCCGCGTGTACAGATCTAGAATTACTTATCTTTAAGTGTATCATAAAATAATGATTTTTAATAGAAATATTAAAGAAATATTTGTTACTAACCTTGATAGTAGAACCAGTAATACCAAATAATATGGGTTCAAAAATCATCCAAAAGATTTCGAAGGCAGTTGAAACTGGATTATCTTCAACTTCCCAACCTTGCTTACACCAAAATAGATTCGAAACGAAAGCAGCAAATACCGCAGCCAAGGGACCAGCACCTTCATAGCCAACTTCATCACTACCATAGATGGCGAACAAACCACCCGCCAATAACATAATAGTACGTAAGGGAACCACATACGAATCACCCTTTTCGGGGAAAAATCTAGCAATATAACCCCAAACAACACCAAATGCCAAACCTCCAATAATACAGACGGGAGCTTGGGAAATTTGATAGCCAATACCCTTATCCGAAAACATAACACTGCTAATAATACCGAAAATGGCCACAGATAAAGCATCATCAATACCGGCTACAGCAATAATTAAAGTTGGTATACCCTTGGCAACACCATAACCTTTGGTACGCAAACGAAAGAGACACGGTACTACGACAGCGGGTGAAACGGCCGCAATAATGGAACCCAACAGAAAAGCCCAAACCCAGGGTAAATCGAGCAAGTAATGAGTGGTAATGCCAACAACGGTACATTCCAAAATCCAAGGAATAATGCCCAACTTTAATATAGTCTTGTAGACTTTTTTGAAAGCTTCGGGTTCCATTTCGAGACCAGCTCGAATTAAAATAATAGTTAAAGCAAATTTACGCAAATGAGCAGTAACTACTGAAAAATCACCATCTAAATTGGTCCAGCCAACGTTCTGAAAAATAAAAACGAAAACAAAATTTAAAAAACACAAATAGTGGAGTCAAGTGTTAAAGGCTTAAATCAGAAAGCTTGTCGGCTAAAACTGAAAAGTATTTCATATACCAACACACAGAGAAATAAAGTGCCAACCGAATCGAAAAATGTATATTAATGAAAACAACTTATAAATTTAGTTGGTACAACGATATTTACATTAGATTTCTATATATTTTGGATATTGCAACTAAAAATCAGTTGAATTAACCTAACTTTGTTGTGTAAACTAATGTAAAGTTGTGCCAACCGTCTGAAATTTGTTATAACCGAGTTTGAGTTGAAGTAACCGAATTTTAGTTGGCAAATAGCTAAATTTTTCTCTGTGTGAATATATCGTTTATGGTACTGGCGTTCTGATTTATGCCTGACCCAAATAGGGGTACAAATCGAGGTTCAAGTGTATTTAGTAAAATAACGTTTAAACCGGGTATAAATTAGTTTGATAGTGATCCCAAACTACTTTTCAATCTCACCTGGAATAATATGCCGACCAGCAACATACCAATAAGTCTTGGCAATGTCGTTAGCGATATTAAATAACCACCAAAATTAGCTGCCACCGTCAAGACAACCAAACTAAACAGCTGACCACCAGGGGCAGCTGAATCACCTATAATCACATATGCCGTTACCCACAACAATATACCTATTAGAATTAACACCAGAATCCGTGAAAATTGTCTAAACGACGGACACAGTGGGAATGGACATAATTTTTGCCAATGTGGTGGTTCCCATGATGGTGTATTTTTCTTCGCCACGACATTTAAAGCAGAATGTGTATAACCAAGATTCTTCTAGAGAACTGTTACCATTATAGGAATTTGGAATTTGTGGCTGTTGCGAAATTTTAGCATTTAGCGTATCCAGCGCTGAAACTCTATAAGATCTGTTCTCTGTAAGAAAGGATATACAAATAAGAGAGAATTAATAAAAAGATAATATATTTTGAGCTTATGTGAATAAAATTTTAGAGTAATTAATCCAAACTCGGATCAGCCCGAGTAAAAAAAATTGTATATAGTTTTTTTTTGTTTTTTCATCTTAAAATATATTATAATATATGATTATATAGTGGGAAGCTCTTCTGAGCACATCTAAGTACTTTTTGGTACCTAAAGATTCAGGCCGAAAGATATTTGACAGTAGAACTAAACTATACTTTTCTAAAGGTACACTCATAATTATCCATGTATAAAAATACGAAATTAATGTCAAAACAACGAAACTTTCGTAAAATGTACAAAATTTCGTTTATTTTACGAAAGTTTTTGTTATTTTGACATTTTTTGTATTTTTAAACCATTGATTATTATGAGTGTATAAGGTACGCTGAACGCAAATCTGGTCTCAAAATCACACTCACACATGATTTCGATCTGCATTATCAGGAAAAGCCTCGATTTTGATAAAAATTTTACGATTTTTCATCATCCGGGAAATATATTTCTCATAATACTTGTTACGGGCTCCTGAACACGCTGCTCTTACCATCTTGGGGCCACTTTTTTTAAAATCAAAATTTTAAAACAATTTAAAAATATTGTTGACAAATTTTTTGTGTGCAAAATGGAGATGGTCACGTGTATGAATTTTGACTCATACTGACTCACGCCCACGAAAGAAGAAATCCACTCACGAGAATTATTAATCGACTTACACTCACTCAACCTCACGTGAGTAAATTTAAATTTTGCTCAAACTCAGGCGATTCACGCGAATCACGCAAATTCACGAAATAAAACCTGACCGGAAGAAAATAAAATGAAGATTAATTGTGAATGTTTAACTTGAATTTGCTTTAAAAATGTAAGTTTGGTACTTATTTTGTGTTTTAAAATCTCAAACATCGGCGAAAAAGATAAAAAAAACATTTATTTAAGCAAACACAAAATTTAGTGGTAAAACTTTACTCGCTCACAAAGAATTTTTTTTAATTGTGAATGTTTAACTTGAATTTGCTTTAAAAATGTAAGTTTGGTACTTATTTTGTGTTTTAAAATCTCAAACATCGGCGAAAAAGATAAAGAAAACATTTATTTAAGCAAACACAAAATTTAGTGGTAAAACTTTACTCGCTCACAAAGAATTTTTTTTAATTGTGAATGTTTAACTTGAATTTGCTTTAAAAATGTAAGTTTGGTACTTATTTTGTGTTTTAAAATCTCAAACATCGGCGAAAAAGATAAAGAAAACATTTATTTAAGCAAACACAAAATTTAGTGGTAAAACTTTACTCGCTCACAAAGAATTTTTTTTAATTGTGAATGTTTAACTTGAATTTGCTTTAAAAAATGTAAGTTTGGTACTTATTTTGTGTTTTAAAATCTCAAACATCGGCGAAAAAGATAAAGAAAACATTTATTTAAGCAAACACAAAATTTAGTGGTAAAACTTTACTCGCTCACAAAGAATTTTTTCCTACTTAAACTCACCCACGTTCACGTGAGTACAATTAGGATGTACTTACATGCGTGATTAACGTGAATTACGCAAAAATCTACTCACTTGCCCATCTCTAGAGCAACATAAAAATTTATCTCTGTATCCAAAAAAATTACCCAACTCATTGTGCTTTCATATGGTATATACCACTTTAAGATATCTTATTCCGTTTGGTATCTAAAGCATTATTTTAAAAACATGCCCATCTTGGGGACCCTTCCCCTATGTTTTATAAAATTGTATGTACAAAAATCGTATCAGTTTCCTAATTAACTTTTTCACGCTAATATAAAATAAACAAACTTGAGTATCTAATTTATATTTGACGTAAATTTTATTTAGATTACCTTTTAATACGTTCTTTTTAAACAAATAATTATATACTAATTGCAAATGTTAACAAGAAGTGCGACAAGACAATCAAAAATATTGAAAAATATCGGAAAAATACAAATTAAAATATTGTATGAATTCAATATTAAATTCTTACCTTATGAGGTAAAATTGAAATTGTATATCGTACTTTATGGTTACAAGTACCTTCATTTAAATTTGAACCCAAAGTTTTGTAAATGGCATTTTGTTCAAACAAATTATGATTATTTCAGTAATCTTCTTCAATGGAAATTATCAGTTTTAAAACATTGGGGAATACACTTATAAAGATAATGATGTTCAAGTACAAGAATATTTATTTTTAATGAACGGCAGATCTAAAACAAAAAATCTGATTAAATATAAATTACACTTAATAAAAATGTCTACAATTTATTTTAAATACGAGGGCGAATCAATAAGTCCGTGACTTTTCGATATTCCCTCGTAGTTATATGAAATGCAATACTGGTCCCACCAAGTACCACCTGTTAATAGACTACTGTCAAATTTTGATCAAATTCCGTCATTTACTTTGCGTTTAACAGCTGTGTATTTTTTTTAAAAATGGAAAAAAGTGAATTTCTAGTGCTCATTACATTTATTTTGGCGAATAAAAAACTGTCAATCAAACCAAAAAAAAAACTTGATATATACTATGGGGACTCTACACTATCGATTTCAATGGTAAAAAATTGGTTTACTGATTTTCGTTGTGGTCGCACAAGTACAAATGACGCTGGACGTTCTGGACGGCCAATTGAGGTCAATACACCCGAAAATGTCAAAAAAATCCACGATATGGTGTTGGCCGATCGAAGAGTAAAAGTGCATGAGATTGTTGATGCCATAGGCATTTCATATGACAGTGTGGTTTCGATTTTAAATGATCAGTTGGGTTTAAGAAAGCTGTCTGCAAGATGGGTGCCGCGTTTGCTCTCAATTGACCATAAACGTAACTTGTCACATTCAAAGGATTGTTTGGACCACAATTCGAATGAATTTTTGTGACGTTTTGTAACGTAACGTTTTGTAACATGGATTCATTACAACACTCCGGAGACCAAGCAGCAGTCAAAACAATGGGTTTCTCCGGGTGAACTGGCTCCGAAGATGGCTAAGGTAAGTTTGTCGGCCAATAAGGTGATGGCAACAGTTTTTTGATGTGCAATAGTCAATTACATGGATCCATTAAAACACTCCGGAGACCAAGCAGCAGTCTAAACAATGGGTTTCTCCGGGTGAACCGGCTCCGAAGAAGGCTAAGGTAAGTTTGTCAGCCAATAAGGCAACAGTTTTTTGGGATGCACGTGGTATAATCCACATCGATTACCTTCAAAAGGGAAAAACAATAAACGGCGAATATTATGTCTACTTATTGGACCGATTTAACGAGGATTTAAAAAAAACGACCCCATATGGCCAAAAAATGTTATTTTTCATCAAGATAATGCACGGGTGCACAAGTGTGCAGTCTCAATGGCAAAATTCCATGAATTGGGCTAGAAATTGGTACCTCATCCGCCATATTCTCTGGATTTAGCTCCCAGTGACTATTTCCTATTTCCAAACCCAAAGAAATGGCTCGGTGGAAAGAGATTTAGCTTCAACGATGAAATTATTGATCAAACAAATGTCTATTTTATGGACCTCGAAAAATCCTAGTTATACAAAAATTGGAGAAACGTTGGACTAAGTGTATTGAGCTAGGAAAGGATGTATTGAGCTAAAAGGAGATTATGTTGAAAAATATTTTTTTTTTTTGCAAAAAAAAATCTGTGTTTCATTCAAAAAGTGACGGACTTATTGATCCGCCCTCGAACTTTTTGAGAATTATCAATTAAGAATTACCAATATTATAATAAAACTTAAACTGGGTTGCCAGACTTGGTGATTTGTTCCCATATTTGGGAATTTTTTATTGGGCTTGGGGACAGAAATTTTCAATTGTGGACAGGGGATTTTTTGGGGATTTCAAAAATATTTTTTGGCGATTTTTGGGAATATTACAAATTTTTTATAAATATTTTAATTAAGTATAGATTTACAACACAATTAACCAAATCAAAGCCTATATGAAAGCTGCTTTTTCAAAGCAGAGTTTTTACATAAAAAATTTAAAATTTTCTTTAAATATTTTATAGAAAACCCCATAACAAATTCGGTTATCTCAACAGAATTTTATCCAACCGGTTACTGCAATCTCGCAAATTCGATTGTCGTAACTGAATTCAGTTGTTGTAACCGAATTGGAGGTTGTGACAACTGAATTCAGTTGTGACAACCGAATTTACGAGATTGCAGCAGCCGAATCGATTCGGTTAAATTAAATTTTAGAATTTTTATGGGCGTGTAGACTTTAGACGAATTAATAAAAAATGAGATAAAAATGTTTTTCTATATTTAAATCCAAAAAAAAAGTATCTTTCTAGCCTCGAAAATTAAAAAAAAAAAAAAACAATACCTATACTTTAAGCGTATCTTATCTTTTACTCACAAAATGTTAAAATCTATTTGCTTTTTAGATAAACTCCTTTAAATATGTAGGCTTGTTTACGGTTCGTAAAAGAAGTTTTTCCAAAATTAGCTCGGTTTTTATCCCAAAATTCAATTTAGCCAGTGTTTGTATGTAGTACTAAATAAAAATTTGGCTTTTTTTAATCGCCATATTAATTGTAGTGGAAAATCTGAAGATTTTAAGAAGAATTCTTAACTAAAAATGTCTGAAATTTAACTTGTTAATTCTAAAGGGTTTATTGTTTCCTTGCGAAACGATAAAAGTTTGAGAATTAAGTAAAGGTGTTCAACAGGTAGTTTTCATTTTTATTTTTCATAACTAATTTACGGTGATATTTTCTTTAATTTAACACTAATTTTACCTGTAAACTAAATTTGGGTTTATTTAAGCACGGTTAGTGAGGGTTGTTAAGGTTAATTCGTAAGAAAAAACTTTTTTTTTTGAATTTTTTGTGACGACACAGTTTAAATATTTTTATTAAAACTAATAGGACATTTCAGCATGGCATTTGAAGAATGTTGTATAAAATTTCCACGAAGAAATATAAAAAAAAACACGGCAATAGCAGCAATTATTCGCGCGTGTCTCAAAAAAAAGTACCCCCTTTTTAACTTGGTGCTGGGTCATCAAAAAATTTAAGTTCATTCGTTAGATAATAGTTTTCCCCAGGTAACGCTGGGAGGGTTTTTCGAAATTTTGAATGTTTCACTTTTTTGGAACACTTTAAAGGGAAAAACGAAATTTTAGTGAAAAAAATCGGCTAATTTGTTATTGTAAAATAAAAATTATTAACAAATTTAAAAAACTTCAAAAGGATTGGTGCAGTAGTTTTGAAAGCTATGAGGGGCGCCGACTTTGAAAACGTGAGTTGTGGGAAAAACGGTTTAAAGTTTTGAACACTAAAAAATCTGGCTTAGATATCTACCCGTATACACGAACAAAATCGGGTAGGTATCTAAGCACCGGTAGGTAAATATTGCTTGAAATTACGGGCATTAATCGGCCTACCTCACACTGAATCATCAATGCCAGGTCCATAAACGAAGTTGCTATCATCCATGATGTCTAAAGCACAGTTTTGCTCCTGTATCCGACTATATATATATATAGAGCAATTCCATATGAAAGCGATCACCTTTTGGACGACCACTCTCCGATTTTAAAATAAATAGTCTCAATCGATTGCCCAGCAAAAAATAATGTACCTACATATTTTTTTTTTATAGTGACTGGTTTAGTGTTGGTGTGCACCACTATCATGTGACAAAATTGAAGAATTCTTCATAAGGGACCTCATTGAAAGTTGTTTAAAAAAAAAACTACTAAAGTTGGAAAGGTATTGAATCAGGCTTTAATTGAAAAATAAAATTTTCCTAATTTTTCTTGTTAAATAATTAAAAATAATTCAATTATAAAAAATATAAAAACAATGAGAACAAGGTGGTCTCTTAAATGCTCTTCTCCTGTCCAAACAAGGAGTCGGGGCCCATTTTTTTATTGCTGATTCTTAAAGCAAAAATTATGAGGAATCCAAAAAAAAATAAAATTAGCCGGAAAATTTAGGAGCTTCTGTGGAAAATCGGAAAATTTAATTTTCATGGGAAAATTTAATTTTCATGGGAAAAAAGGTAAATTTCTGAGAATTTTATTTATTTTTCAATTAAAGCCTGATTCAATACCTTTCCAACGAGCTATCACTCGTTGCGATCGCTTTAGTAGTTTTTTTTTAAAACAACTTTCAATGAGGTCCCTTATGAAGAATTCTTCAATTTTGTCACATGACAGTGGTGCACACCACCACTAAACCAGTCACTATAAAAAAAAAAAATATGTAGGTACATTATTTTTTGCTGGGCAATCGATTGAGACTATTTATTTTAAAATCGGAGAGGGGTCGTCCAAAAATTTGCCAATTTTGATCGTTTTCATATGGAATTGCTCTATATATATATGTATGTGTGCACAGCGCATACTTTAGGGACACGCCCAAAATTGTCCCCGAAATATGCGGTGGGTCAAACTTAGAAAAATTCCCCCCTGGGGGGTTCCCCATACAAACATTTCAAAAAATCACCATTTTGGCACTTTACATGAAAAAAATCAGCGAAATGACTATATTTTTTTCTTTTTGTAGTTTATTTTCTCTTTAGAAATTTATTTAGTCAGAACATATGTAAATTAAAACATGGAAGCTCGATTTTCACCGTAGACGTATGGTCTAGTGGACTTTTTTGCTCAGTACAATCCCAAGAATCAGAAACGCTAAGCGCCCATTAAGATGTTCAAATCGCCCCACCCTAATATATAAATTGACGAAGTATTTTTATGTCAAGTATGTCAGTGTAGAGTATAAATTTAGTGTAGCAGTAAATTTATACTCTTCACTGACATACTTGACATAAAAATAATTCGTTAATTTTGATCCAATCGACTTGAAATTTTAACACAATATTCTTAACATATTAAGCATGAAATTAAAAAAAATAAAAAAAAATGCAAAAAAAATAAATTTAAATACCTTAACCCCCCCCCCCCCCTTTATAAAGAATAGGTAACTTAACATTCACATTGTTGTATTTGGGGATATGTTTTGATTTGACACCGACAACAAGTGTTTGGCAAACCTGGTAAATGTCCACAAATCAAATAAAGAATTTTAACTATACTACTTTGTTAAAAAATGTTTCTAATTAGGGAATTTTTTTTGATTATGTTTGGGGATAGCGAAGAAAAGTATCTGGCAAGCCTACACAGAAAAAACTAAAAACGGGTTTCAATTAAAAAATTTATTGAATCAATTAATATTTTAATTGCTTTAAAAAATTAATTTTAATTGCTTTAAATTTATTAAAATTAAGAAGGAAAAAAAAGTTATAAATAACTTCTAAAAAAAAAAAAATATATGATTTTCACAAAAAAGTGTGTGATCTATACGTTGGTATGTGTGTTTTTTACAATTCTGAGTCTGTATGTGTGTGTGCTTGTTTTGTTTGTTAACTTCAAATGTTTTTGGTATTTTATACTGAAAATTTTTTATTTATTTATACAGTGTATGAAAAAATAATATGATAATTGCGTCTAAAATAAAATATGTATTTATATATTTAAAAGTCTATTAAACTATTAATTGATACAATTAAATATTTGTTTAGAAACAAATTAAATTCAAATCAAAACTTTAATTAGATATTTTAGGTTGACAATTTTTTCTGTGTACTGGCAACATTTTTTTTTGTTTATTTCTAATATAACTATTTAATATGAGTTATAACTTATAAACTAAAAATATGTAAATTTTGTATTAGCACAAGTTCAAGTGTCTTAAAATTTAAGAAAATTTAACTTAATTTTCAAATATTTTTACTAGATTTAATGAAAATTTATACTTAATTCAAGTTATAAAATTTTGGTAAAGTTTCAAAAAACTTAAGACAAAATTTACTAAATTTTAATACAAATTTACTTAATTGAAGTAAATGATTTTTACATGTTTTTAAGACAACTGCATACTTGATTTGAGTTATAAATATTTGGAGCTTAATCATTCTCTAATTTCTTAAAATTTAGTTCAAATTATTTAACCTATTTTGGGCCGGAATGCAAAAATGTTCAAATCTTAAACTAAAAAGTACTTTTTTGGTCTAATTAGGCCCCAATTACCATACAAAACCGTTGTCTGAAGTTTTGTATCTCCAACCGGTCCCTCAGAAACGACTGTTCGACTGGCCGTAGGGGACAAAAAAATTTTATACTACCATACAAAAATAATTTCCAGGTATCGACAAAAAAAGTCATATGTAGAACAAAAACACGATTGTAATGTTTATTTTTTTAAATATTTATTATATATATTGTAATTAAATGTACTTTTTGTAATTGTCATTACTCTTGCTCCCAATTATGGTAAGCAGCAAAACACTTATTTTCGTGCAAATTGACTTGGCACTTAGAGCGCATTCTCTGTGTAGACTTATGACAAACATTGCAACGCCTGGCATGTTTGTCAGGTTGTGTTATGATTTGGTGATGACCTGACACACGAGCGTGCGGGCGAATCTTAAATGATGTATCTTTAGTAATGTCATCCTCCGCAATATCTTTGTCGTTGTTCTCGTTAGGCGTTAGTAACAAGTTTGTGGCCAGGTCGACCCGAAATGTCAGCTGTGAATTATATCTACGAACAAGCTTCTTATTTACTAAACATTTTAACTTCAAAGCATTCACAACAGATGACTCTAGAACGGCCAACCAAAGTGGCCGCCACCACTTCTTTGAACGAATCGAAACACGGTAATTGGAAACAGCATTATCATGAAGATCGACACCGCCCATGAAACTGTTATAGTTTCGGATTATATTGGGCTTGTAACAAACAAATTTCGTGGAAACGCATGTTCAAAAATTCGAAAATCAAATAATTTATTTTTTCTGCATAAAATTCTCAACGACAAAACACAATAATAAAGTTGTGGCCTACGGCCAATGTTCGACTAGTCGAACAATGAACTTGGCGCGTCTCTAAATATACCTGGGGATTCTAAAACTCGGGAAAAACTTACTGATCGACTATTTTAGACCTTTGCGAACAATAATAAAGTACTTTTATAAAATTAAAATTTATATATATTTTCCATTTTATCCAAACAAAAAGTGCCTATATGCAAGGTATTTTTCAACCCCCCCTGGAGCGGAGCAGGGGGGTGGGGGATAATTGTTATATACTTTTTCTGGAAGCCAATTAAATTTCCTTTAATATGGTATCACTTTTTTGTGTGTCGGGAACACTTAATCACATAAAAAATGGAGGTGAAAAAACAGAATTTTGCTGTTCGACTAGTCGAACAGCTGCTCAAAATGGGTTAATATTTGGTAAACTTTTTTTGGAGTGTAGGGAAGATGTTGAATATTTTTTTATTATTTCAACTGAATGTTTTTTTTTATTAAAATTTTCATTTATTTTATTAAAAAAGTTTACACTCATTGTCTGCACTGGCTCAAATTTTATTTTTTTCATGCGACAACCAAATAAATCTGTCATATTTAAATAAAATGATTTATGACACAAGTTTATTCCATATTAAATCATAAACCATTAATTATGTGTTATAAATTTTGAAACAAAAAACCGCGCAGATTGTTAATACATTAGACTATATTAATTTCCCTTTAACTTGGGTTAATCTATTCTAATATTTTATAATCTACTTCTATTACGCCTAACACTGTCATAAATATAATTTTGCTAAAGATTATAAAATATATCGTGCTAAGCAGGCACGTAGCTAGGAATTTGTTTCGGGGGGGGGCTTTTCGATTTTTTATTTTGATTATATATTTTTTTTGCACAGCTTGTAACAGTTTTTTTTTTTTTTTTGCTAAATTTTTACCTACACGTAATGGGCAATCATGTGTTAATAATAGAAATCGCTTTCTCAGGTCATTTTGCAACAAAAAACTCCCGCATAAAGTGCATTTCCTTAAAATGCATTTTTTTTCATTTTTTACTTATTGTGTTTATTATTTTGCGAATTTTGATGTCTATATCGCGAAACAACGCTTTAATCTGTTTGATCACAATCCGCGAAACACGTAAAATTTGAAAACGTTTGTGTACTTTAAGTTGGATATACATCGTTATTGTCTAATTACGTTAAATTTTTAGCTAAATATTAATTTTTAGTTTAATTTAATTAGTTTAAAAGCATTATGCGGAAAACTTTTTGAAAACCGCGAAAAATAAAATTGCGTTACTTTATATTTTTATGTGCTAATATACGTCTAGGGTAGCTAAAACTTGATAAATGTAAAAAAAAATAAAAAAGTTTCAACTTCTAATAACCCGATTAAAATTAATATGATGCTTTGTATAATGATGCTTTATATTATTATAACATCCGAATAATGACGCGATACAATTTAAAACGATTTTATATAGCGGTATAAATTTATATCTGAACTGATACTGATATATACAAAATAAACTATAGTTGTATCCGGTTTTTGATTTTAAAACGTCATGAAAATCCGAAATATCTATTAATCCTTTTAGCATTGGAAATTTTATTATATTCAAAAATAAAAAATAATATAATGACAATGAAGATTTTTTGGAATTTATTAACTTACACCATTGAATAACAAACACGGAAAAAACGTTGAAACTAAATTTAGAGTTTTAGTTTGAAAAAAATCTTAGACTAAATTAAGCACTCATAATGTTACAAACGAAACAAATTATTTTTTTAGGGTTAAGAATCAGAAAGAAATCAAATCAGAAGACAAAAATTGGGGTAAATTTTGTGTATAAAGTTATACACAAAATGATGAAATTAGTTGTACTATTTACAACCAAAATATAATTGACAAATTTTCTAGTGTGACTCTGCATGGGGTAATATACAATTTTATCTAAAATACAATTGTGTTTTTTAAATATAATATAATATCAAAATATATATTATTTTGCAAATGTCCAGCTATATAAATATAACGTAATTATTAATTGGATTAGTTTTAGCGTATTCTAAATGCAATATACAATCATACGCAACTATGTATGACATCATATTTAATTTTTTCTACGAAATTAATTTTATATATGAATTTATATAATTATGTCCGGTTAAATGCACTGGCAGACAAAACCTTATAAGTGTATATAAAATAATGTATTATTTTATGCAAACGTTTTAAATCGGGAAATTAAAGATTTATAACCGTCCAAAAAAACAAATTAAAAGCTAATATCCTATATAATTTGCCTGATGGGTTCCCTTTGAAATTAATGAAATTAGGATAGGTGATAAAGCAGCAAAAATATATGAAAAACGTATTTATTTTTAAAATTGGCGCTGAAATTTAACACATCTTTGTATGAAAATATGTCTAAAGTTTAGGTAATTTAGACTTATTTAAAAACATTGTTAAAATGCTCGAGAAAACACACATTTTGAAAACCATTTTGACACTATGTCGTGAACCCAGGCTGCCACTTATTTGAATTATTTTAACAAATTATTCACTATTTTTTGCCCCATTTTCATATATCCGACTTTTTTTAAGATCGCGGGCTATAGTTCACGTCTTGTATTAAAATAATTGTAAATTTTCCAAGCAAGCGTGATTGTAATCTGAAAGAAATAATGACAAAGAAAAAATATACAATTGGAAAATTTAAAAATATACCTGACATCGCCTATGTCTTATTTAAACTAAATTATGTATTTCCAATTCACTTTGATTTATATTTTGGACAATATCAAACGCTTTTCAATTGTCTTTAATCAATTTTTTAAATAAAAACCCTTTAAAATGTCTAAAAAAAAACTACATCGTTATAACACAAAGACTGGTTTAGCTGCTTGATTTTAAAATGTCGCATTTCAAGGAGCGCCGATAGAAATTTGTTTACATTTATTCTAAAAAAAAAAATTGAGAAAATTTGAGTCACATTGGACCGAGTTAACACATTATGCATATCAATTAAAGTTTGAGGCTTAAATTTGTTTCAAAAAATTAAAAAAATATATGAGATATCGTAATATATATTGTAAAAAAATACTGAAAACTATGTTACCAAATGCGTGCGTAGCAAACCAAATTTATATAAAAAGATTGCACTGTAAGTAAAGTAACGACTTTTACGGCACAAGTAAACTTAATTTTGAGTCTTAGTGGTATCTCCATTTTAAAAGATTATGTCAAAATACATAGAAAAAATCATTGCCAAAAAAATTTCAATTAAAACTTTTGTTCGATTTCAAACTTACTTTCAATTAACTGTTTAATTGAAAATGAATTTGGTATAAAAAAATTTCAGTTTTTATAACGTATAATAGCAACATTGAAACAAATGCAAAAATTTTAAAAAGTCGCCAAAATTAAAAAAATCGTTTAAAGTTGAAAATTCGCGTTTCCCTAGTTTTGGTGATTTTTTTTAAATTTTTTTCGAATTTTGGCGTTTATTTTGGGAGTTTTTTAAATTCCTGCAATTTTGAGGATTGTTTTTTAAATTTTGACAATTTTTTTTCAAATTTTGCGATTTTTTCAAATGGTCTTGATTTTATTAAATTTTGGCAATTTTTTTACAATTTTGGTGATTTTTTTAAAATTTTGTAATTTTTCCCAATAGTAAACAATATTCAATTAAATTTTTAATAGATGTGAATAAAACTATATGTAATTGAAAATAATATTAATTAAATAGATACAAATTATTTTAGTTGTTACTACAATTGCATCAACACGACCGAATTCAGTTAAACTTTTGCTGAATCAACAAATATTTTAATTAAAACTCAATTTTAGTTTTTTCTGTGTAGACATATTTAATTTTTAGTTTGCATTGTCTCAAACAATTTTTTGATTATATTTTAAGTCAAAGACTTCAAAATCCCTTATGAAATGATTTTATTTATTGCTTTTTGTCGAAAATCAACTCTAACAATGATAGCCGCCCATTTGCAGGCGATGTTTTCTAACGAAATTTTAAGATTCGAATCATATAAAACTATTTCCTATTTGATTCAAGTCAAAAATAAATATTTTCATATTAAATTTATCAATAACATTGTTACTTTTTAACGAATTGTATTAAGTTTTTAAATTTGTCAAATCATTTCGGGGGGGGCTCTAGCCCCCAAGCCCACCCCCCTAGCTACGTGCCTGGTGCTAAGGTTTTGCTAACACAAATCACATGTTCAATACGACAGATTTTATATTTACTGAAATAATTGTCAAGTATCATAACTTATAATGTTGTAAAAATGTTAAACACAAGCACAAAATACATTTCAATAACTTTTGAAGGAGCGTTGAAATCATAAAAGTTTAATTGTAGTAGTATTTAAATGTTTTACAACCCAGCAAGCATGGCAATACGAAGAAGACTCGCCGATTATATTGCCTGGGAGAAAACATTTATTGTCGGCAATAATAATTTTCGTATTGCGAAAGTTTCTTTCGTCGGGAACAACTGTTACCCGATAGCGATACATATAGGCAATACGAAAACAATTCGCCTGGAAGATAAATCCGCGATAATAATTATCGCCAAATTATCACCGGTAAGATAAATCGGCGATATTTTACAACATTATGTATCGCCAAACTATAGACGGGAAGATACATTGGCGATAGTTATAGGCGTTATTTATTGCCAAACTATCGCCAGCAAGATAAATCGGTGATATTGCCTAAATATTACAGGGAATTTAAAAGGAAGATATCGCCCTACTGTTACCCAAGAGATAAAAATACAAAGTTTTATGTCATTAAAATTGACGTTTTATTTTGTTGTTAAAGAAACAAAATATATTTAGAAAGTAGTGTCCGACCGAACAGTTCGGCCAGAAAATGCATTTGGTCTGTATTCGGTATTTTAAAGCATTATGGACAAATTTTGTGGATGGAAAAATGTTAATTGGACTGATTAGATGCTATTTTAAGTGTCAAATTTGAAGAAAAGTCTGTAGTTAAGCAATGAATTCACTGTTCGGCCTCAGAAAGTTCTGCCAAATCGAAAATAGTTCGGCGGCCGAACTTTTAACTTTATAGCTAAACTTCGGATTTTCTCTAAAATTTTATACACAAAATCGAATTAAATCGGCTTAACAAACATGTTTCCAATACCAAAATTTGTCATCATTGCCTTTAGATATCAAAAAACCGACAAAATATAGTTTTTTGGCCGAACTGTTCGGTCGGACACTAATAGAAAGAACCACCATACCAAATCACTATGCATTGCCATCTTGGACTTCAGACTTCTCAATCTTCATTATTTACGTTCTCTTTACTCTGACGACGGAATGGTTTGCGTGTTGCTACAAGTGAGAAAAGGCGGATTTTATTTAGTATCTTTACAGAAAACTACCAAATAAAACTTACTAAACACTGGTTAGTTGTGCTGTAAGTATCTCAGGATTTTTTTTTTTATGACAAATAATTTTTTTTTTGTTGATCTTCCGGAAGATAAAAAAAAATTATACATTCACAATAAATAATTTCAAAATGACATAAAAAAATAATTTTGGAGGTTTATTTTTCAATATCGCTAACATATATTCTAGCTGATAAAAAGGTATTGTAATATATTTAAAATGTTACTTTGATAATTTTTTCATAATAATGATAGTGCCGCAGTATTTTCTTGGCGATATATCTTGCAAATGTTTTGAGGGGTAATAAATACTAGGAAAGCCATATACAACGAACGAAAGACGAGATAATGTTAATAATTTGTAAAGAAACCCAATATTTACCCTTAGAATGTTAATCCAGGCCGTTTTTACACACTCAAAAAAATAAGTTAGTAGAAAAATTAGTAAAACATCTAATAAATCAAGTATACATATCGCACACCTAGTACAAAAGTGACTCAACTCAAAATTTTTAATTTTTCAGAAATCGAAAAAAAACATTTGGAAATTTATACCAATTGAAGCATAAAGAAAGACATAACTGTTTTTTAGCAACAGTTAACAACAACAAAATACACTGATATTTTTTTAATAGATAAACAAGTATATTGTGCATAGTTTTAAGCATATAAAACCGAAAAATTAAAATTTTGAGTTAAGTCACTTTTGAAGTGGGTGTGCCATATACAGAATGTGTTTTGCTGAAATTGTGTTTTCAGCAAAAATTTTAGTTATACTTATTCAGCGCTTAAAAGTTTTGAACTTACTTATATTTTTACTTATATTTTACTAATGTTTTACTAATTTATTTTACTAAAAAAAAAAAAATTGTGGTAATAAACACATTAATAGTTTGGACGAAAAACATATTGAAAGATATACGCCGAATTCAGTAGATGTCGCGACATATCAAGATGTAGTAGAGACGAGGATAATGATACTAAAAAGTTCAACTCTTGTAAGACATATAAAAAATCAACCATGAAAAATTTTTTTTGTATGTTTTTCATACAAAAGGACGCCATAAATGTGTAATCATATAAATTGTGGATCTAATAAACTCAAATATTGTGTTGATTCTGGCTTATCAAAGAAATTAATTATTGATTAAATTAAAGACAAAATAAAATGTTTAAATTTGGTCCTCTGAAGATTTTCGGTGACGCGAAATGAAACATGTAAGGACCTGTCAGTAGATAAAGTCTGCATTAAATTAGCGGATGAAGAGATTTTTTAATTAATAAATAAACATTGCACGGTTTTTTTGTTTAACAAAAAATAAATGATATTAAACTTGAATAATCTTGTTCACATTATAATTAATGATAAAATATTGCAAAATAAACTTTTGGTTTTAATTTTTTAAAATTTAAAAGTAAAACATTACTTAAATTTAATAAAAGTAAAATGCGTATTTATAAACAAAATTTTTATGGTGATAATTTGTAGAATGTGGAAAAATTGCAGCCAAATATACCTTTAGTGAGACAGACTAAAGCGAAAGAGAAATTCACACATCTTAAGTAATTTTTTGTATTTCCTTTCTCAATTTGCAAAAAAGGGTTGTTAATATGAATGTCATATTTTGTTATATTTTTGTTTGGTGTCTAGAATTATCTACGGAATTTAGCTTCAGTTCAAATTGTCATCATTTAGCCAACCAAGGATGTAAGTCGTTGAAATATATTTTTGTTTATGTTATATATACTTATTTCTATATATTTTCAGATATTAATTAATTCATGTCGTCAATGTATGGACATTTTTATATTTTTTAATGTATTGTCAATTTTTTAAAGAATCTCACATTTGTTTAAGGATTTTCAGCAAATAAATTAACTAAAGTATAATTTTTCTAAAAAATGTTTGAGTTTTTTCAGCCTACAATATGCAGCAAAAATGTTATTAAATTTATCAAGGATTTTCTAATTTTTAATCATCTAAATGTTAGCAAAACTTTTGCGGAGTTTATAAATTTTGCTAAAATTACTAAAATTTTGCTGACTCCACAAAATTTTTTTCTGACTTTTTTTTTGAGTGAATATTTGGTTTTTATAAATTTTGTTTTTCTATGATCTCTTGCTATCAAAATTCAGTTGTTCTACTATTTTGAAAAGACCTTTAGGTACTCTTAAAAGTGACGTACGTATGTTTTTTATGTTTTCCGCCGACTTTTTGATATTTTTTTTTTTAAAAATGTAACAAAACTAGGATTAACCCTCAAACAGGCCTAAGCTTTTTGCAAGTGAATTTATACTACGCGTTCGGCACAAAAAATACCCAGAAAATTTTTTAGAAATATTACCTTTGAACCTGTACTAGAACAACTTATTTTACCACCGGTTACATGGAACCGGTTCTAGAACAGGTTCCTGGGAGTCGAAATATAAAGTAGCACTGTCCCAGAATCAGTTATATAACTGGTTCTAGAACCGGTTCTAAAGCAACCTGTTCTTGTTTGGAGGTAAAGAACCTATTGCAAATAGGACAAACTCCATATAAAAAGAACCAGTTGCAGAACAGAAATTAGAACCTGTTATAATACAGTATAAGCTGTTCTGCAACCAGTTATTTGGATTTTACTATTTTACTAGGTATACAATAAGTTCTTCTGAATTATTTCTCTTACCAAGATTCACTTTTACTCAAAAACTTTTACTTTTATGCTTTTACTTAAAAGGGTATGGCGATTTTCGTTTTTCGGAAAACTAGAAATTGAGCGGAAACGCACTAACTTTAAAATATATTGATATAAAGCCTTTGCTACTAATATTAAATATAATCATTATGTCCAATTTAAACAAAAAAAAAAAACGTTCATACGTTTTTAAGTTAAGACAATGCCCTTCAGAAGTATTATATTGAAATCCTGTAATCCAAAAATGAAAGCTTTTTTTAAAAGCTTAAGCTTCAGTCTTGATTTGTGTTTACCATTAGCGGTTACTAGTCAATGTGAATATGTTTTTAGGATTTTTAAAAATTGTGTTCACAATTTTTTTTTTAAATCTTACGAAATTTTAACTGGAACCTTTATTGGTTTCCAAATGTTTTGTAAATTTGATTTTCTTTCGAAATAACTTATGATTTAACATTCATTTGCTGCATTTAGTACCAATTTAAAATACGCCGCCTGGAGGATATCTTGACGGTTAGAGGGTAAACTTTTTTGCAGGGACCGAAGATAACAGTTATTTTTAAATATTGAATTATCGAATTCCAAATATAAATTGATAATTTCTTTTGTTATAATACATAAATTTGAAAACTTTTGATTTTTATTAAAAAAGATATTTTTGAACATTTATTTTTTTCGATAAAAATTAAAATTTCATTGGCGGTTCCAGAATTTGAACCCGGAACCTTTTGATTGCTAGGCCAGCACTCTTCCATGCAACCCCCATACGAAATAGTAAGATCTTGTCCCCCGTGAAAAAGAACTCGTAATTTGCATATTTTTATTTCAGACCACTTCTTGTTGATTTAATAAAACAAGTGATTCATTTAGAAGTTGTTCCATTTATTTTTGCTGGGGTATTAGACAAGTGTCATAAGGCACTTTTGTAAATCCAAAAAAAGCTTTTTAAATTGTCACCTACAATGGCGTTTTGTAAATACCAACACCTTTTTGTTGATTTTTTTTTGTAATTTTGAATTTTTGTTTTGAAAGAATTTTTATATGAAAAACTACAATTTACAATCATTTTAAATAAATAATTTATGGAAATAAATTTGAATTTAAAAATGAGGTTGTTTAAATTCACAAATTCCATTGTTGGTGCCAACAGTTTTTTCTGAGTATTTTTACCGCTATTTTTTGAGCAAAAATAAGTTTTTTTTTCTCTAAAATTTTCGAGCAGAAATAAAAGTATTTTTTTATTTTAATTTTTAAAATAATTTTTTTTTTAAATTTTGAAAAGCTTATATCAAACGCATAAAAATTATCGCCGTGTGAGTTTTAAATTGCCATAAGTTGTGAGTTGAAATTTAATTATATCAACAAACATGTTCAGGGATGTGATGAAAAGCGATGAGTTTTTAAATTTGGAAAATTAAGTTTTACTTCTAAATAAAATTCGACTCGATTTTTTTTATACATCACTTTGTATATTAATCAAAACTTTAAGCTTTGGCAATAAAAAATAGTGTTTATAATATAAATTGTAAAATATTAAGCATTGAAAATTCGACCGTTTTCGATATTCATCAAATGCCTGAATAACTGTATTTACTGACTGTGTTACAACATTTGTAAATACAATTATATTTTTTGCAAATACAATTAAACTTTAATTAAATGTAAACCTACAACACATGATTTTTTCTATTTTTTTTTTTTTTGATTTATACATTTTTAACTTACCATAACTGTGTAAGGAACCATGATCGGATTCATGATCATGATATTGATCATGGCCGGAATTTACTAAAATACTTTTTCTTCTAACTGGACCAACTTCTGTGTGTGAATGTACTGAGGTCTGAAAAGAAAAAAATTTCATTAAACAGAATAATTACACTATATTACGAATTTTAAATTTTGGAAGGACCTCCTCTTGCAAAACATCACTTTCATACAATCTTGACACGATGGTCACAACATGACAACAATTTTCAAATCGTGCGGTTAGTTTTTGAGATACTTAGATTTTCATTGAACTCTCTGCTTTTTAGAAGTTTTGTGTCAATAAAGTCGAATTGAACTTAAAACGTAAAAACATTTTCGTAGTTTTGTACACTTTGAGTGTAAAGACCACTATGTAGGTAAAGACCACTGTAAATGTAGTTAAAAATAAATGAAATTTCACTTGAAGAAATGACGACTTACATTTCAGTAAATTCAACTAACATTGTCATTTGGGTTTTACTCTATACAAATTGAACTACAATTGTAGTAAAAATTAACCACTTTTATAGTAAAAAATAAAAAACTTTTATAAAAAAAACTACTGCATTAAATGACTGTAAAATCATAATTCAGTAATTTACAGTGGTTTGATTTTTTAAATGAACAGCAAATTTAGTCAAAAATACAGTTTCTTCTATAAATGATTGTTTTTTCACTTAAAAATAAAGATTACTGTATTACAACTCATATAACTACAAATATTTACAGCAGAAGTTCACTCCCAGTAAAAAATAGAGCTTACCAGAAGCGCTTTCGGAAGGCATTATTTAATTACGAAGCGCTTCCATAGCAAATAAAGAAGGCATGATTTTTGTTCGCGATGCCCCACTTGGTATGTCTCTTTTAAAGCGCTTCTTTCATGTGCTCTTAGAAGCAATAAATTCATGCCTTCTTAAGCACTATGAAGAGCTTTTTGTATGTTGACAACATTATTGCTTCATGGTATGCATACTTTATTGCTTCATTTTAAGCATTATACACTGCTTCAAAGAAGGCATTCTGGGAAGCACTATTGAATGCCTCCCCTAATTGCTTTATAGTATGCAAATCGGTGAATCGCTATTTTGGAAGCATATAAATGTAGTTACTGCTTACCAAATCCAGGCTGACTATAGTAATTTGTTTTAATCTTCAGGGTTGTTTTCAGAATTTTGTAAGGAATTAGATATTTCTCAAGAAGGAAATAGATATTTCTCCTGAAATATTTCAAGTATGAAATTATTTTTTATTAAATATAAAAATTATATTTTTTCGACTTTAAATTAATTAATCTTTAATATATTAAAGAAGTTAAAGATTATAATCTTTAACTTCGAGCTCATATTTTAGTTCTCATTTAGTGGCAAAACTAGGTTATATGAATGTTTGATGTTTGCATGGGATTGTCACTTCTTTCAAAACGTGTTCTGATGATAGGAACCTACAAAATTCACGAAATAGATCTATCAACACATTCCTGAAAGTGGTTAATTAAAAAATTTGAAAACAAAAACTCTATAGATTATTTATTATTACAATATCCTAATAAAGAAATATAGAGTATGGCTTCGAACTTGAATAATTTTCTTATTTTGTTGTTTGGCCAATTATTTAAATGTTCTAAATTGTTGATTTCTTAAGCTAATAAGGCCTAAAGTTTTTATTGTAAATAAAACAGCGTTTCTTACATATTTTCCGACGTTTCGTCTATATTTGTAGACTTTTTCAAGGAAGTCGTAATATGAAACAGTTTTTACTTCACATTAAAAAAATATTGTACATACAACATAAAACAAGAATTTAGATTAAATTAAAAACACAAAAACTTAAATTAATATCACAGGAAAGTTTCATTTAATGGCCACTCTATAACTCGCGCTTATATTGTTTTTTTCATTTTCATTTCCTGAAATATTTACAAAACAAATCGAGATTTAGACAAAAATTATTTTCTTCTTGTAAGAAAAAGTACGGTTAAGATTATGTTACGAATTCGGCACTTTACCGTATCGCGAATCCTGGACGAATAGTTTTGTAATTCATTTTAATATAAATTTCATATAAACATACTGCATACTGCACTTTAGATACAGACGAAATGGAATATAACCATAAATATTTTTGTCCTAAAAATTTTCTTAACTTTTTAAGGAAACATATTTAAAATAAAAAATTGATTTTTTTTAGATAAAAAATACCGATTTTTAAGCCACTTCTTTTAACCGAATAATTCTGCTGAATAGGGCTACAATTCGGTATTATGTACAATAGTTAAAACTTTGCAGAATATTCCGCTTAATATTAGTAATATAAGAATAGCAAAAATAAATCTGTTGAATTTACAAATATTTAGTTATATTTGAGCTAATTTTTAGTTAATTGAATGTAACAAAATAATTCGCTAAATTTAGTAAAAAAACATTAACTCAATTTTAGTAGACAACAAAATTATATAAAAATGTGAAAATTTTAAATTTTTTTTTATTTTTTTTTTAATGCGAATAAAAGTCTGTCTCTATGCAATCAGTAATCTACAATTTTTACCAAAATGTTTTTGTTGATTTTAGCAAAATAAACTGTTATTTGCGTTCTACTTAATTCGAGGTAAAAATATAGCAAACATTTTGTTAATATTACAGTTTTTGTTTGCTCTTTTGAGTCTACATATATTTAGTAAAAGTTTTTGCTAATTTTACAGTGAAAATGCTATTTTCAATTACTTAAAATTCACATCGAATATGACTAAAATTTTTTAATGTTAACAGTTTTAATTTTGCTGTTCTTGTTTTATTAATATTTAGCAAAAAATCTGCTTAACTTAGCAGTTTTTTCTGCAAGGTAATTTTTAATTAATTTTTAGTAGTTGTTTCTGCTATTTTTAAAGATTTATTTCTATGAGTGTATATATTAGAAAAACTTAATATTGTCACCTAAAATGCAAAAGGGCGTAACTAACATATTTACTTTTCTACAGGAGAAGCAAAAAATGCCCACAGATATTTTAACAATAATAATAATAATAATAAAACTGATAGTTTTAATCATGGAACCCACAAATTTTGTGAATAAATGTAGTTTGATACAGAGCTTCACTCCACTCTACTTTAGTATATTACTCATCATACTCATCAATAAAACCGGGTTTGTAAACTTTGTTAGTTATACCCTTTTGTATTTTAGGTGACGATATTTAGTATTTAACTATTTCACAAATTAAATTATTAAGTAATGAATATGAAAATTATTCAAGTTCGAGGCCATACTCAATATTTCTTTATTAGGATATTGTCCTTACATATAATCTATAGAGTTTTTTGTTTTCAAATTTATTATTTTACTCTTTCAGGAATGTGTTGATAGATCTATTTCGGGAATTTTCTAGGTTCCCATAATCAGAACACGATTTGAAAGCGGTAACAATCCCATGCCAAACATCAAACATTAATATAAACTAGTTTACTCACTACATGAGAACTAATATATGAGCTTGAAGTTAAAGATTATAACCATTGATCATTTTCAGTTTCATTGCACAATTAAAGGTCGAAAAAACATAATTTTTATTTTTTAATAAAAATTATATTAAACTTGTATAAAAGACAAAGTACAGTCTAGTTTACTGCCCCTGTTTTGTTTATAAATGAAACAAACAATAAAAAGGAGGGGAAAAAAACAAAAAACGTGTATTGAATATCCACCAGAGGTGGACCTTGCACATAACAAACAAGTTTTCAATTTATTTTTGATCAATGGTTATAATCTTTAACTTCAAGCTCATATATTAGTTCTCATGTAGTGAGTAAACTAGTTTATATGAATGTTTGATGTTTGGCATGGGATTGTTACCGCTTTCAAAACGTGTTCTTATGATGGGCACCTAGGAAATTCCTGAAAGGGTCAAATAATAAATTTGAAAACAAAACACTCTATAGATTATTTGTTAGGACAATATCCTAATAAAGAAATATAGAGTATGGCCTCGAACTTGAATAATTTTCATTTTCATTGCACAATTAAAGGTCGAAAAGAATATAATTTTTATTTTTTGATAAAAATTATATCAAACTTGTATTAAATTTTGAACCGAACATAAATTAACATATTTCACTATTTTTGCTAACATTTAAACCTTCCAAAAATTGTATCTTTAACACTTCACTTCACTGCATTTATTTTTGTGTTTTGTGCAGCCAATCATATAATTTTTAGAATTTCGCTAATCTTTGGAAATACTTCAAGAAATATTCGCTAGTTTTAAAATTTTTATACAAATCTTCTTTTGTTGAACTATTTAGTTTCCTTTTATTGTCACATAGACAAGTTAAACTTTTAAAAATGGGATTAACTGCTTAATCAAGTACTAAACAATGAGATTAAGCCATTTTTAAATCTTTTGGATTAACAGTTATTCTAACTTTTTATCTGACTAGTTTAGATATTCTATGTATTATACTACTAATTGTGTGCATCTCTCAAAGTCAGGTCAACATTAATGTAAGAGGCTGCCGCGAGAAATGTTGGCGCTGTCGACAAACATTTTTGTTAATGCCGGAATTTTTCTTGTTACTTTTATGCCGGATCACTATCGGCGCCATATTGTTAATTTAAACTGACAAAGTTATTTTTTTTAGCTTACTAATGTACACTTAGAATACTATGTAGGTAAAGACCACTGCAAATGTAGTTAAAAACAAATGAAATTTCACTTAAAGAAATGATGACTTAAATTTCAGTAAATTCAACTAACACTGTCATTTGTTTTTTAGTGTTCAAAAAATTACTAACAATTGTAGTAAAAAAGAACCACATTTTAAAAAATAAACAATCTTTTATTTTTTTTAAATAACAAAAAACTACTGTAAAAATTAATGTAAAATCATAAAACAGTCATTTGATGTGGTTTGGTTTTTTAAATAAACTACAAGGTTAGTAAAAAATGTAATTTGTTCTACAAATGACTGACATTTACATTAAAAATAAAGAAACTGTATTACAACCCAGCCAACTACATATTTTCAAAGCAGAAGTTCGCTGAGTGTAGTTACTGCTTACCAAATCCAGGTTATTTTGTGCTGGGATAATTGTGAATGTATGAAGCAAAAAACATACATTTGTAAAAAATTTACGACAATTCCTTATAAGTTTGTGATGTTTCGATCCCATTATTCGTGCTCTGATATTAACTTGGTATACCTCAAACTAAATATAAAATTAAAACCCTTTTTCAAAAAATCTTCTCAAAACTCACTTCCATTACACGGAGCAAAAACCACATGGAAAAAGTTTCGAAAATTTAAAAATCTGAAAACTTTGGTTTCACTTGTTACCCAGCAGCAGTGAATATACCTCTAAATACATCTTCCTAGTCTAGTGAGTCCATTTTTAATTGGTTTGGATCTGAAAGTTGAATACTATGAGCAACAAAATAAAATGAATAAAAAACTCTTGTATCTTTCAAGTAAAACTTTACATGTCCTAGTTTTTAAGTTAAGTCAACCTAACGCTGTCAATTCATAAAACCTTGATAAATAAGAGGCATGGAACTAATGTAGGTTCCTACAGGTGTCGAAAATTTCTGAAGTAGGCCATTGATATTTTATTTTGATTTTTGCTTATAGTGGAAAAAATATGGTCAAAAATATCTTCCATAGGCCATATAAAAAATTCGAACTTACTTTGCAAAACCCTTTGGCGATTTTATTTATATTAATGTCTACTCTAATTGTCTAAGTGTCTACTTTAATTTCCTATACGAACCATTGTGACTAATTTTCTTGTTGCACAGTGTACTTTCATATAATTTCATATTGACCATGTCAAGTATCTTTTACTTGGATAATAAACAAATTGTAGAAAACATTTTCCAGGGAAGGTACCCAGGTAGAAAAATACAATCTTTAAAACGTTTTAAAAGCATTTTTCATGATGGTACAAGCGTTTTCAGAACATACCAAATTACAAATTTAAAGCGTTTTGAGAATGTGCAAAATGATAACCCAAATTTACGGTCTGAGGATGGTATTTTATAACGTTCTCAAAACATTGCAAAACAAAATTTTTGAAATGCTTTTTCAATCGTTAAATAAGTATTTGCAGAACATTTGGCTTACAGTTATTAAGCGTTATGAAAACGACCCAAATGATAACCGCTTTGAGGGTTGTAATTTTGAACATTGTCAAAACGCTCGAAAGACAAATTATAAAGATCTTTATGAATTGTTCATAAATACCACAAATAATGAAACATGTAAAATATGATTAAAATAATATAAATAAAGTAACAAAACATTGTAATTTTAAATAGTTTAACTAGCGTTTTATTAAGTTTTGAAAAAGTCCTCTAAAATATTGCTTTATCTGTCCTCAAAATATAGTGCTTTATAAAAGATATACAAGGACTATACACTTTATAGAGTCGCTACATTATGGGCTGACCATATTGAGTGATTTATTGAACTCGGTTCATGAAGAGAAAAGCATATAAAAAAATTGCATAAGAAACCGAGTTCGCATATAGATATGACAGTGTTGTTTTTTAATCAGTAAAATATTTTGTAAAAAAAAAAGTATTTCTAAAGTACTATTGGCAAATGTTAGAAAAACGCTTTAACGCAATGGTTTTACATTGGTTTTATTTTATAAACCGTTGTAAATTTTGTACGATAAGAACCTCTAAAGTACTTTTTACAAACGTTGGAAAAACGCTTTGAACCAATGTTTTTACAGTGTTTTTATTTCACAAATATTTGTAAGTTTTGTATAAAAAGTATTCCTAAAATACTTTGTCCGAACGTTCGAATAGCAATCCAAAATAATGTTCTTTAAATGCTTTTTTTTCGTATTATTTGCAATTATCGCTTTGGAAACGCTTTTATTTTAGTACCATCAAAAACAAACGTTTTGAAAACTCTTCGTTTTTGTACCATCCCAAATTTCTACCTGGGTAAACTGTTTTTGACACAAATGTGATTAAAATTTAAACGCTTGTTTAATAGTAGTTTGGCTGTACGTCACAGGTAAGTCCTTAATTAAGAACTTAAACGGTAAACAACACCTGGTTAACGGGCTTTATTATTATTACCAGTATAGTAGGTAGATTAATTGTTACGAGGAATTTTCCGCTAATATTTATTGTCCAAGGTTATTTTTGGGATTGTATTACAGTTTACAATACTAATAAACTAATTAGTCGGACGAGTATACCTGTGGCAACATATAATGCTTATGTACCTTTCTGTTGATCTTTTACTCGCTGTATTCTCAGTTCCAATAAATATTACTGTGTTTTGAAGAAAGTCTTAGTCTGATTTTGGAATCTGGTGCAACACAACTAGTAGCTTATATCAAACACTGAGTGACTGCCTGGCGTTAAAACAAAAAACATTGAAAGTTATAAAAGTGACATTATATGTAAAAATTTATAATTGTCTAAATTCTAATCATCGAATCTGCCATAACATGCCTTCAATATTACTTACTTCAATAATTTCATGACCAAAGCTGAGTGTCAATGGCCAATCCAAAGTTTCAATTATAGTTGTAATTCAGAGCTCAGGTCAAATTTATTTTCGGTTAATACAAAAAAAGTTCCATTGGTGTGGTGTCTTGTCATTTTGCGACGTTCTGAATATTCATCATCAATCTACCTACAATTATTAACCGAAAACGCACCAGAAATAGAAGTTAAATATGCATTTTCCATATTAAAAAGATGGTGGCCACAGGATATATCTCGAGAAAGCAAAGACAATTTATGGCAAAGTTAAGAGGCATGGTTTGGAAAATTGCGTTTATGTAAATAATGCTCAAAATATTTATGATGTATTATTTGGAGAGCCTGACTGCACCATTTCTTGTGAAATTACTGTCTCCGATATTGATATCGATATGGGTACACCTAAAAATGACATATCTAAATTAGCCCGTGATTTGAAATTGTGCTTAACAGTGAAAAATATTGTGATGTGGAGTTCGACGTGAGTGGCCATAAATTCCGAGCACATAAGTGTATATTGGCTGGTCGTAGTGATGTCTTTGCTGCCATGTTTGAACAGGAAATGAAGGAAGCTAAAACTAATTGTGTAGCCATACCGGATATTAACCAAAAAGCATTCAAGGAAATGTTACGTTTCATTTACACTAACAAAGAGCCAAGTTTAGATGAAGTAAGCCATGATCTCTTAGCAGCTGCTGATAAGTATAATTTAAAGGATTTGAAAGAAACGTGTGAAAAAGCATTAGCCAAAAAGCTGTCCGTTGAAGTGGCAGCCAACACATTAATATTAGCTGATCTCCATATTTGTCAGCAATTAAAAAAGGAAACAATTTGTTATATAAATTCGCATGCCGTCGATGTTATGAAAACTCAAGGTTGGAAAAATATGATCGAAACCTATACACATTTATTTGAAGAGGTATACCGGGCTATAGTAAAACAACATGCAGGATGTCCTAAAACAAATTATCATTGATATTGTATAGAAAACCTAATTATATTTTGAAAAGTGTATAACAATTTTTGTAAACATATTTTTTTTTTGCAAACTTAATGATAAATAATAATTCCCTATAGTAACACTCCCAAAAAAAAAACCCCCGTCTTTGAAATATATATTTTTTTAATAGACTCTGGCAAATATTTTTTCACATTTGTAATTTTTAAAATATCGCGAATTTAATATTTACACCATTCACCACATTTCTTCATATATTGTGGTTAATATTTCGGAACTGGACCACACAATTATGATTATTTTTTAAGAATATAAATCTGCACAAAACTATATTTCATTTGAGTATAATCATGTCGATGTTTATTTCAGAATATCTTATTGGTATTGCAAGGAAGTTAAACATTTTGTTTTTTAGTTTCTTTCCTTACAAAGTTTGTGTGTGTTAAAATAAATAAATTTTTGGAATTTAATAAAAAAAACATGTTTAGTGTAGTGTTAGTTACGCATACTCAGAAAGAATTTCGCTGAACGAGAATTAATGAAATATTTTAGTAAATCAACTTCTATTCACTAATTAATGAAAATATTCTTAAAATTAATGGAAAGCTTCATACCAGATCTATAATTGAATCAATAAAAAGCTTCATAGCAGATCCATAATGAAACTTCTTCATTAAGTGTATGAAATTTTGAACCAATATAATTAAAAATGCATGATTATTCTCAAATGAAAGATAGTTTAGTGAAGATTTATGCTATTAAAAAGAAATTTTGATTTTGCGTTCTAATTCCAAAAAATTATTCGAAAAATATTTAAAAATATAAATATACATATCGCACTGATCAACAAGAGGGTATTAACTCAAAATTTTAAAATTTTCAGTAGAGTCAAAAAACTGTTTATGGCCACATTTTAACAGAATTTAAAAATTCAAACATATCATAATAAGCAAATTCCATTTGAAAATATATATTTATTTTTTTGTATTAAATTCTACCACTCATTGCAAAAAAAAATTTTTTTTGAATTAATACCATTTTTTTTTGGAAATTTCATCGATTTCAAAATACAACCAAATATAAATAAAACAGTTTGATTATTTTTAATATAAAAAAGGCTCAAATCCAAATAATACCTTTTTATGAAAATATACGATTTATTTCTATTTGAACTTTTGTATTAACTCGAAATAATACCTTTTTGTTGAAATAAAGGTAATCACTACATTATCATGAAAATGGTCTCAAAAGTGGTTTTCGAGATGAAAGAGTAATCGGAATACGTTGAAATTTTTACAATAGATAGATATTTATGTTGTTAGTTGATGTCTTGAAAAAAGTGATATTTTCAAAATTTTGAATTAATACCCTCTTGTTGATCAAGTGCGATACATAAAATGTTGTGAATGATAATACTGTAACTACCAAAATATTTCATAAATTGTAAATGAGAAATTTTTTTTTTTTTTTGTCAGAACTGAATTCAGCCTACCTAACAAAGTCAACTTAAAAAAATATGTATTTCAAAGGCAGGTTTAGCAAAAAGTTGAACATTATTGATCATTTTTATTAATAAAAAATATTTTTAAATTACCTATTTTAAATTCTCTTCTTCTTTTATTAGACAAATGGGCATGATTTTAAAATTATGGCATTCAATAAAGGCAGTATAATCGAGTAGCAACCATTGGAATCCCAATCAATATATAAGCTTCTATTATTAATTGTTAATTTGTTTCTTCTTCATAATTATGTTGTTACTACACTAAGAGAATTACCTGCATGATATTATTGAATTTTTGTATAAAATCAATATAATTGCAATGAAAGTCGTAGATTGAATATTTTCAATAAGTTAATGTAAATTTTAATAGAATTTCATGAAGAATATCATTTTATTTACTAAACATTTCATACACTTAATGAATAATAGGGTGTTTTCGATAAAAGACCTTTTTGCGAATCAATCATTCGATAGAGGCTCTGACTTTCATTAACCTAAGTGCTTCATCTTTCCTGAAGGCATTAGCAAGAAAAAGAGATGCTTATTAGAGGTGGAGAACTATCGATAGCACTATCGGCACTATCGATGGTTGGGCACTTCGAGCTACTATCGATAGCAGCCAGTCATTGTCGATAGTGCCCGATGTGCCATCGATAGTTTGTTTTTCACATCACCAAAAAGTAAAATTTACGCTTTATTTGTGGCGGCTGCTAAAAAAATATTTGTGAAAAAATTAATCAAAAAAAGTGATACTACAATAAAGAGAAATGGATCGCTTTCTTCAAAGAGGTATAATGCTTACTTTAAAGTAGTTATGAAGTATTTTGAATATGTGGTCTAATTTAAGGTAAACGTCGGGGTTCGCTCACACTCAGTGTGTCGAGCGCTGGAAGACAGGCATGCGATTGCAGCAGCACGGACTCGGAGAAAGATTTGGCGACCGAGAGGCAAACACAAAAAAAAGAAAAGTAAAGTCTCACAAGTATGGAAATATTTTAAAAGGTCAGATGACAAAAAATTTGCAAAGTGCATTAACTGCGGAAAGGAGTACAAAACCAGCGGAAATACTTAAAATTTGCACGATCATCTGAAAAGATTCCACCCTGGCTTGGAAAATCATGTCCCCGATTCCAGCACTCCAGCTGCAGCTATTTCGGCGGATACTGACAACATCGCATCGACAAGCAGCAGTGGTAGATCGTCGATGCATTCTGTAGCTTCTTACTTTAAAAGAGCCGTTTTGTACGACACAAACTCAAAGCGAAAAAATTACATTGACAAGGCTTTGATGGAAATGATTGCCAAGGATGTGCAGCCTTATAACATAGTTGAAAACGAAGGCTTTGTAAACTATAGTCAGGTATTGGATCCCCGATATAAGCTCGCCAAGCAAAACACACTTAAGAGATGTGCTGATGCTTAATATGTTCAAGGAAACATCAGCTAAATTAACAACAAAGCTAGAAGGTATTTCTGATATATCGATCACATGTGACTTGTGGACATCGAGAGCCAACGATAGCTTTTTGACCGTCAAATGCCATTTTGTGCATGATTATAATTTAAAAACAGCGTCATTAGCCACAAGGAAACTGTTGAATACTACTAACCACTCGGCTCAAAATATTGCAGGCACTTTGCAAGATATTTAAATCATTGGAATGTGCTCAACAAAACCGTTTGTATTGTTACGGATAACGCTAGTTCAATGCTGAAAGCGTGCGAAATACTAAAATTAGAAATCTTCCATGCTTTGCTCATACGCTGAATCTGGCGGTTCAAGATGGTTTAAAATTCGACAACGACGATTAAGTAAAAGCTTTGTTTACAAAGTGTAAGACCATAGTCAGATTTTTCAAAAAAAGCACCGTAGCGGGCGAAAAATTTATAATGGCTCAAGAGACTTCTCTTATACTTTGCTACAAGAAATGCCAACAAGGTGGAACAGTTTATACCTAATGATCCAGCGAATATTAGCAACAAATGATGCCATCGTTACAGTTCTATTATCAACTACCAAAGCTGAAGAAATCAATATCTTAAAAGATGTAGAAATAATATTGTCATTTTTCCAACAAGCAACTGAAAAGATTTCTGGTGGAAAATATGTGACTCTTTCGCTGATAATACCCCATGGCGTATGGGCTCTACCGCAAAGTGGAAAAATCTTTTCCACAACTTCAAACTTTGTCAGTCAAAGGAAAACCCTGTCAATTTGAACCCGGCAATGGAGACCAAAACTCAGGAAACATTATTTGATTTTTTAGATGATAGACCCATTATCAAACACGCAAACACACGATCAGATGCTATTATTATTAAAAGACATATCTGGAGAGAGCTATAGCCGCCCAAGACTTCGATCCTCTTTTATGGATTAAGGTAAACTAAAACAACAAGTAATCAATACTCAAGTAAATTTTATTTATACTAAATTATGTTACAGGTGAACCAAACGGATTTTCCCTCGCTTAAAGGGCTGTTTTCAAAATACTTGTGCATCCCCCGCAACATCCGTTGAGTCCGAAAGAGTATTTAGCAAGGCGGGGCCAAATTGTTTTCGGAGAGGCGAACCAAGCTCAAGGAAGAAAATGTGAACATTCTTTTATTCTTGAACCAAAACTTTTGGATCAAAAAAACTTAATATCCAATATGAATTTTCTTGTTTAAAAATTAAACAAACTTTAAATACAAACCAAATATGTATATTATTGTGGACGGGACTATCGTCGACTATCGATAGTACTATCGTCAACTATCGATGGTTGTGAAATTACTATCGCCGACTATCGATGGCGCCGACTATCGATAGTTCTCCACCTCTAATGCTTATATCAGATACGGGCCAAAAATAGACTCGGCCGTACACGTAGACATTTTGTAGGTATAATGAACTGCTAGAGCCCCCACGAAATGATCTGACAAATGTAAAAACTTAATACAATTCATTGGGAAGAAGCCATGTTATTGATAAATTTAATATAAAAATATTTATTTTGACTTGGATCAAAAAGGAAATACATTATATGGTTCGAGTTTTCAAATTGCATAGAAAAAAACGTCGCAAATGAGAGGCTATCATTGCTAGAGTTGATTTTCGACAAAAAAAAAAAAGCAATAAACAAAATAATTTCATAAGAGATTTCGATGTCTTTGCCTTTAAATACATATAATAGAAAAATTGCTTGAGACAATGCAAACTAAAAATTAAATATGTCGGCACAGAAAAAACTGAAATTGAGTTTCAAATAAGATATTTGTTGATTCAGTTAAAAGTTTAATTGAATTCGGTCCTATTGAGGAAATTGTAGTAACTATTAAAATAACTTGTAACTATTCACCCAAAAAAACTATTGGATGGAATTCGGTCGTCGAAAGCCATTAAAATTGATTTGACAGGACATTATTTTATTTGGAACTACTAATATCGTTTAATAAAGCAAAATACCTTAGTGTAAATTTAAAAATTTTTAAAAGGACTAAAAAACAATCCGAAATATTGGTATTTCCAATCAACTTTTCAAACAAAATTCGCTAGTAATCGTGTACGGTAGAAGCAACAATTTATTTTGTGATATACAAGGGAATTGCTAATATTTATAAAATTTTTTTAAAAAATTGTAGATAATCAAAAGTGGTATAACGGTGTTTGTAATCAAATATGCCACTTAATTAGAGGCTCAGTAGTGTCCAACCGAATTGTGGATTGCATTGTTTATAGAAGCAACTAATGATTGGTTTCGGTAAACGAATTTTAGACAATGTTTGTTTTTCTAACAAAATATTTAAATTCAAATTTAACACTCAACATTTATAATTGTTTTGTGGTGTAGTGGCTATTCACAATGGACCGTATTGGTCTCCGAGTGGAGTTGTGCCCCTGGCACATAACCCTTCCTAACCTAACCTTCCTAACGTAGTGTGTAGAGAGTTTGCTTTGTACTCCGAACTTCCGAGTTAAATCTCGGAAAAGACAAACACAAAAAGGTTTTTTTTGTTAATTCAAATAAAATATTCAAATAGCAAATAAGGCAATGCAAATTAAAAGTCGGTAGAACTAAGGATTATTAATCTGAATGCCACGGTTCAATACCAGAAAATCAAAAAAGTTTTTTAATTTCACTAAAATTTTGTGGAACGTTAGCCAGATCGAAATACTAGTATCCCTAGCTAATATGTTTGATTTGCTTTATTTTGTAAATATACGGAGGTTGAAAGCTCGTTTAAAATTGAAAATAACATAAAAATAATCTCGATGTATCTAAAAACAAAAACTAATATAACTGTTAAAATATTACTTGAGCCAGAGTACACACTAAAATTTTTATATAAATAGAACATTTTTGGTCTTCAAAGTTTAGTAACGTCATGATGCTTGTTAGGAAAAGACCTAACCACGTGGTTGATTACTAAGAAGACAAGAATGGAGCAAAATTGATTATTAATAGGTTTTTTGTTAAAGTTCTGCCTATTATATAGGCTCTAGTCTCTTTCTAAAACTTCGGGTTCTGATGAGATCTTTAGCCAGATCGAAATACTAGTATCAACCTAGCTAATATGTTTGATTTTGCTTTATTTTGTAAATATACGGAGGTTGAAAGCTCGTTATAAATTAAAAATAACATAAAAATAATCTCGATGTATATAAAACAAAAAACTAATATAACTGTAAAAATATTACTTGAGCCAGAGTACACACTAAAAATTTTTTATATAAATAGAA
>CM037854.1:199207333-199228699 GCA_021234595.1 Delia radicum
AAATCACGTTATCAATTCAATATCAAAAATTACTTAACTTAATAAAGTTATAAACCTAATGAGGATTAATAAACTCTAATTTAAAGGGATTTAAAATATTTATTACTAATACATAAACATTTATAAAAACAAATACATACATAAATATTATAAAAAACAACAGCAACATGTTTTGAGCGTTAGTATAAAAAAATGTCAAGCAAGTTCCTAATTGAGATATATTTAATTGATTCAATTAATTTTTAATTGGCAATTTTTAAAATTTCAACAAATCGATTTAATTGAAAAAAAGACCCTAGCTAAATGTTGGAATACTAAGAGACAAAAATCAAGCAAAATTGGTGATTAAAATGTTTTTGTTAAAGTTCTGGCCTATTCAGCAGACTCTAGCTTTTCAAAACTTCGGGTTCTGATGAGATCTTTAGCCAGATCGAAATACTAGTATTAACCTAGCTAATATGTTTGATGTGCCTTTATTTTTATAAATATATGTAGGTTGAAAGTTCATTATAAATTAAAAATAACATATTACAAAAACCAAAAAACTAATAAAACTGTTGGGAAATATTGTTTTCTGTGTAATTCAAACTTAGTTCATTTTAGTTTGTTATTGAAATGTGTGGTTTCACTTGTGTGAATAACTGTACATATTTTACTTTAGTTCCTCGACTGTATTTTCTACTCGTACAAATTGTACTTGTTTGCATAATATAGTATAAATTTAGCATTCTAATACATACAACCTTTATTTTGCCATTTTAGCCTTCTACGGAACACTTTTTTGCTTCTTTTTTTTAAGAATAGAAGTAGTTAAGATAAACTTTTATTTTATGGTAGTTGTACTTTTATACCATAATTCAAAGTGTTTGGTACATTTAAAATACATTCAAAATTATTTCTGAATTAGTTAACATTCGTTTAAGTTTTAGTAGAATATAAAATAACTTTATTACTGTTGTGGACACAAATTTAAAATACTTGATATTTGAACTTAACACAAATGTTGGCAATAATTACACTGTACAACACAAAAAAAGTCCGACCTATAAATTTTGATAGAAGATACAAAACAAAAGACACGTGTTTCGGCGTTTTGAAAGTTTACACTGGGTTTAATTTTAGGGGGAGGTAAAGTTTCCCCTAAATGTAAATTTTGTAGTGTCAATCGGCATAGAAAATCGAGTAAAGCTTACGTTTGAAGTATATGATGTGTTCAGAAAATTTATGTAAAATGTTACGAAGAACATTTTGTAGAATATGTAAACTCTTTTAAAAAAGAGCAAAAACACAATTAAAACAGGTTATTTAAGGGTTTAAAATTGGTAATGAAAACTAATATTTCAGATAGAGTGATTGTTTTTATGCAGGCGAAACTAATATACGATTTTAACTGCAAATATTTATTCAAGGGATAAAATCTCCGAAAAGTGGTTGGTTGTTGGTATTAAGGTTGGTATTAATTAGGAAAATCAATATTTTGAATGATGTGACTGAGTTTTGGCAAATTTTATATATTTTCTGTTTACAATATAGTTCAATTGTTCTGATGCTGAATTTTAAGTACTTTCAATTAAAATTATTGAATAATGATTAAATTTTGTTGGTTACAATGGAATTCCAACCAATTTATTCTTTGTGTGTACTGAACAGATTTAAAACCAGCATTCAAAATATATGTTTCACATTAAATTATATTTGTTTAGCAATTTGACTGACCAAAGTAGCTTGATTATAAATCGAGGTATATGTAGGCAAAATAACCAAAAAAAAAAAAAAACATCATTAGGAGGCCTATATTTAGGCTTCATAAATACAGTTTTTGGATTTTATTTTTTTTTTAATTTATATTTTTGAGTATTTTGACATATGTAAGTCGATTTTAAAATTGTCTCATGTGTAATCAGCTCGACTATATTCTATATCGACTTAAGATATTATGCGATATTGCTAAACAGGCATTGGCGTAGAAAGACATAAAATTAAATAATTTATTTTTTTATTTTTGCATAAGCCTACAATGTAATGTATCATAAAAAAAGTGGCGGGTTTTTGCAGGAATTTGAAAAATATAGGCGTTTCTAAAAATACCTAATTTCGCGATTTTTACCCCATTTGTTTGTGTTATGTGTCAAAATCGACCTATTTTCAATAAATTTACATTATATAAATTTGTATTATATATATATCAATAAAATGAGTTAGTCACAAACATCATATATCGAATTTTATCCGACTCGAATAAAAGTTTTGGATATCCACCTTTAAAAATATTCTAGCTTCCGATGAGCTAGTATTCTTCTATATGGTTTCTGTTGTTTCAGAAACATATTTCTCAAAAAAACATTTTTTTTAATACTGGTTCACATTATTTTTTTTTTAATTACTTCGAAATATTTGTAGTTAAATTTAAATATAAATTTCAGTATGTGTTTGCAAAAAATATTTTTTATAGCTCGAAAAAAACTTTTTCTTCGGCTGTAAATCGAATAAATTAAATAAAAAAAAAATTATATAAAATTAAACAATTTTTTACTATTTTTCATTTTTTTTTTGTTTTTATAAACATTGAGATTATTTTTAAGTTATTTTCAATTTATAACAAGCTTTCAACATATTTACATAAATAAAGCAAATCAAACGTATTAGCTAGGTTGATACTAGTATTTTAATCTGGTTAAAGAGCTCATCAGAACCCAACTTTGTTTTACTGTTTTTGTAAGCCTATAATATTATCGAACTTAAGATATCAAAAAGAAGTGCCAGGTTTTTATCGGAAATTAAAAAAATAAGCATTTGTGAATATTCCTATTTTGCATTTCAATTAGAATTAGTAAATGTGCTTGTTTTTTGATTGAGATAGGCGTGGTAGAGAAGATTAAGCATACTTTTCTAAGAATCATAACTACATTGTAAATTTTTTATTGAATTAGACTGCGCAGTTTCTGGTAACACAACCTTCATCAGTAATCCTGTTGACAATACTGTAATTATTTGTTATGGTTTTTATTGTTTGATTGCATCTATATGAAATGATTATTTATTAAATGCAATCCTGACCGTGGCTTGAACCTGCTTTCTTTGCCACATGCACTTCGCACTACACTTTAGACTGGCGTTTAACCACTTGATCTAAAGTCAGGTCGATTTTTGCTGTGGCTTAAAACCAGTTTCAATTACACGGGGTCGATTTTACATTTAATTGTAATTGCAGAAGATAGCTAAGACAAACACCACAACAATTCACAATCGTTAGAAAATCATTTGTAATCTAATTTCCACTATTTTCCCAAATTTTGTGAGTTAGCGACAACTATGATGTATTTTTGTACATACGGTAGTTTGGCTATTCACGTAGTTAGGGAAGAGTTGCCAGGGATTTTTGATTTTAGATCTTAATGTCTCAAGATCTGTTTATGGCAACTTAATGATGTCTACATACCTAATAGTTCGGAATAATGTTAAATCCAAACTATTTTCATCAAAAATATAAAATTTTTGTACATTGAAAATGAAAGTTAATCAAGTTCAAGGCCATACTCTATATTTCTTTATTAGGATATTGTCCTAACAAATAATCTATAGAGTTTTTGCTTTCAAATTTATTAATTGACCACTTTTAGGAATGTGTTGATAGATCTATTTCGGGAATTTTCTAGGTTCCTATCATCAGAACACGTTTTGAAAGAAGTGACAATACCATGCAAAACATCAAGCATTTATATAAACTAGTTTTCTCACTAAACGAGAACTAATATATGAGCTCGAAGTTAAAGATTATCACCATTGTACATTTATTTTTTAAATAGTAAATATTCTATCGTAAATTTTTTACAAGGGTTTTTTAAAAGCAAATAACTAAGAACATATAAGTCAATCATTATAACTAAAAAAAAAGTATAAAATTATGCGTGAAATATTTTTTAACATATTCGAAACTCTTAAACTTTTTACAGAAATGTATCACTTTCGAACAAATGCAAGCTGTAGGGTTCATTTCCAAACATTATAAATATAGGAATCATAATGATTCCTTAAATATGTTCTTTAATAAAAAACTAAAATAATGGTAAAGTTTTTTAATCAAATTTTGAAAAAAATGTGAAAGACTAAAAGTATCACTTTTGCTAAATTTTTAAATTTAGAATTTTTTTTTTTAAGTTTCGAGTTTGAGAGTCTTTTACTCCAAAACGGTCTGAGATAATTACATGAAATATATACAATATTATATCCATTTTTATAGGTAAACTTACATATTTTTTAGAAAAATTGACCCTGTTTTCAATAAAATATAATCCGTCAAAAACAACAAAAAAAGTCTAGTCAAAAAATGAAAATTTGAATTTTAAAAAAGGAATTATCTTATCCCTATAATTCTAATAGATAGAATGTAACTGTTTTCACAATTTTCATTCAGCAAATGCATTATTTTACTAAATTTATTTTTGCAATTGGTACATAATTAGAGAAGTTACAGTCCCGGAAAGCTTTTTTCACACTTTTTTCAACTTATGGATATATGGGAGGTAGGCGTGTTCTAGCACATATTTTCTCAAAATTTTTTTTATGTTTATCCTTGGTAAAATAGTGTACCAAGTTTCATATATCTAAAACAACTTCTTCTATGTTTGTCAATTCGCTAAATGGGAACAAAGCACTGTGCGGTGCCTCCCCTAGAAAAATTATCTAGCTACGCCAATGAATGTTAATAACTATTTACTTACACAAATTATACATTCTCTCTTAAATAAAAATACACACTTTCCACTAACAAAATTAACAATAATTTAAAAATAATTGTTTGAAGTTCAAATCTAAATAATATTTTATACAAACTTGTATAAAAGATTTACGTACTGATTTGAAAAAGATTCATATGATTCTATTTCGGCGACAATAACAAAAGATTGAATTTTTGATTCAATTGACAAATATATGACAAAATATTTTAGCATGATTTATTAACATTTTTTTAACACAACTTTTGCGAGTTAATCACGTGTTATAAAATAAATTTAAAATAAATGAATGTTAATTAAAAGTCATGAACAATAAATTAATAATTAACACCAACTCTGTGTGTAATAAACAATATAAATAATTTATTTAGTACAAAACAAAAACGAAAACGTTTAATTCAGACAACAGATTTTACAAACAAAAAATTTAACTTTTTTTATTTTTATCAGGAAAAAGGAAAGTATTATGTTTAAAATAAAGTAATTTTCTAAATTATTTTTTTTTTTTTTTATTTTTATCGGTAGTTTTTAAAATAGGTTTCTTTCCGTTTTTCGAAATCTTGCTTAGTTTCGGAGATACTAGCTATTTTATAAAATAGCCAGTATCTCCGAAACTAAAGAAGATTGGGCCAAACGGAAAAAGTTTTTGCTTCGCATGATTATTAATATACCTGATAGGTCCGGGAAAGATTCCAAGGGATTAATTTTTTATTAAGCGGTCACAGGTGATTTATTTATTTTTTTTAGTTTTAATATATATTTAGATACTCTGATAGAACAAAGTTCGTTCCCAGTTCAATACAATTTTGTTACTTGTAATCAATGTTCAAATTCCAATCGTTGCCGTTCAAACAAATATCGTTATCCTTGCTTACTAAGCAAGCAATGCTTAGTCCTTCTATTCCACTCCTTATACCGTTATATTAAATATTGTTCATAATATTTAGAACTACAATTCCACTCATTCTCCGTTTTATTCAACATCGTTACGATTTCAAGCAATTTTACATTCCAACCATACAATGACATCTTTATGTACCTATTTTTACTTTCCTGTCCATCATATTGTTCGGATTCTTGTATCAGGATAGTTTTTTTTTGTTTATCAATTTTAATTGGTTTTTTATGCATTAGTGTTATTTTATTATCATTAATAGAGATTTTTCTAATTCAAAGTAATTCATTATGATTTAATGGTAAAGAAATTTTTTTCATTTGCATCAACTAATGGTAATGAAAAATTCCCATATATGACTTTTTCATAATTTTGCAATACCATTATTTTCCACTTTTGTTTTCCATTATCATTTTCCATTATAGATTATAACTAGGGTTTTTGTCCCGGGAATTCACGCGACGGGATTGTCATGAATTCCGCTCTTTTATCAATCCCGCAATCCCGGGAATTTTCTGCGGTATTTCCCGGGATATTTTTATTTCATTAATTCATACACTCAGGGAACTTGGACAAAAAGAAGTGCAACTATAGGTATTTTTGCTTGTGATAGAAAAAAATAACTAATAATATAATTTTAATGTTTAAACAAAACAAAAAAAAAAAACATAATTATGAGACTCTAATTTTTTCATTACTAAGACAAAATTAAACATAGTATACAATTTTCATGGACAAAATAAAGTGCAAATTCAAAATATTTATATAAAAAACATAAAATTAATGGATTGTCAATACTTTTTTTAATACTTTGTTGCTCCTCCCTTATTATAAATGACTCTCTAAGTCTTTTGGGCATACTTGAAGCCAGGTTTTCAATAATATTTGCAGGAATCACCTTCCATTCGGAATGCATTTTTTCCCAAAATGCTGGAATATTGGTACTTGATTCCATTGGAATTTTATCATCGAGAATGGTAAATAGGTGCTTAATGGAATTAAAATCATGTCGCTGTGGCGGCCAATCCAGTTTTTCGATATTATTATCCTTGAAATAATTATTTGCAACCTTACTAGTGGGCTTGGGGTCATTATCCTGCTGAAATACAAAGTCCCCCAAGAACATTTCCTCAGCACTACTATTAAGATTTTCTTGCAAAATGTTAACGTAATGCTCTCCTGTCATTTTGGAGTCGATTTTGACCAGTCTACCTAAACCTGCTGAAGAGAACCACCCCCATACCATTAGACTGCCTCCTTCTTGCTTAACTGTATGCGTCAAGTTTTTAGACTTGAGCTTTTGAGAAGGCTCACACCACACACGCTTTCGACGTTTTTCATTTTTTAACTCAAATTTTGACTCGTCTGACCAGATAACTTTATCCCAAAATAATTTTGGCATGTTAGCATACTTTTCCAACCGCTTCTAATATTTGCACGATGTAACAGTGGCTTTTTCTTAGCAAAGGAGCTTTTTAAACCGACTTCATTCCGTCTTCTGCGTATGGTTCGTAATGAAACGCTTAATTTTAATTCCTCTTTTCTGTTCTAGATGAAGTAAATGGACTTTGTATTTCAGCAGGAAAATGACCCCAAGCAAATAATTATTTCAAGGATAATAACATCGAAAAACTGGATTGGCCGCCACAGAGCCTTAATTTGAATCCTATTGAGTACTCATGGACCATTCTCGCTGATAAAATTCCCATTTAATAACGTACAAATATTCCAGCATTTTGGAAAAAAATTAAATCCGAATGGAGGGTGATTCCTGAAAATATTATTGAAAACCTGGCTTCAAGTATGCCCAAAAGACTTAGAGAGGTCATTAATAATAAGGGAGCAGCAACAAAGTATTATTAATATTTTGAATTTTGCACTTTATTTTGTCCAAGAAAATTTTATGCTATGTTTAATTTTGTCTTAGTAATGAAAAACTACAAGTCTCATAATTATGTTTTTTTATTGTTTTTGTATCATATAATAAATTAAATAAATGAATTCAGTTAAGTTTTAAACATTCAAATTACATTTAGTTATTTTTTGTCCATCGCAAGCAAAAATACCTATAATTGCACTTTATTTTGTCCAACAGTGTTTATTTAAAAAAACAAACCACATAAAATTACTATATAATGACTTTACATTTATTTTATACAGTAGTTATATTTTTTTTTAAAGTAAAACAAATAAGTGTTTGTTTATTTTCTTACTGCATATGTTTATGCTTACACAATTGTTAGTCATTTTTTGAACATTAAAAAACAAATGACAATGTTAGTTGAATTTACTGTAATGTAAGTCGTCCTTTCTTTAAGTGGAATTTCATTTGCTTTCAACTACAATTGCAGTGGTGTTTACCTACATAGTATTCTAAGTGTTCTTATTAAAGTAACAAATTCGTTTAATACAATTTTTGTGCTTGGTTTTAAAAAAAGAAACAGACGAATTCGTCTAAAAATGTGTGAAAAACACGCTTTTTTGGATTTTTTTTTTTTAATTTCTGGTCGAATTTTTTGACATCTGTATAGAACTAGTGGAAATAGATATAAAAATTTTGAGATTTCACATTTTCAATTCATATTCTAAAATTTTCAATTTTCATTAATCTTTTTGTATGAATTTAATACAAATTATAAATATTTAACTTAAATTTGTTTAAAACTTGTACAAAAAAATTAAAACTGAGAATTTTTATGTATTGTCCATATTTAAAAATTGCATTTCATTTTGAATTCTCAGGTTTGAGATCATAACTCAAATGTTACTAAAGGGTATTTTTTTATAGAGGTACAGAATTTTGGAATGGAATAAAACAACGATGCATTTTTTAAATTGACATGAAATTTACTTTAGTTGAAAGATAATCTTCTGGCAGTATAATTTAAATAAGACTTCTTGCATATGACCGCCACGGCTGGCTCGGACGTAGTCGAATCTGAAGGTCCAATTTTTGATGACTTTTTAAAACATTTGTGGCCGTATATTGGCAATAATATTGTCCTCCAAGTATAGGACAACATTCGAAACGAAAAAGTAACTAATCGTGACTCTATAGCGGTCACCATTGACTGTAACGTTTTGACCAGCATCGTTTTTAAAGAAGTACGGACCAATGATTACACCAGCCCATAAAGAACACCAAACAGTCAGTTTTTCTGGATTTAACGGTGTCTCAACATACACTTAGGAATTATCATTTAACCAAAAGTGAGCTTCATCGCTAAACAAAATTCGCTTATGAAAATCGGGCGTCAGTCTATTCATGTTTAAATGCCTAACCAAACTAAACATAAATCACTTGACAGCTGACAAAATGGCCACCAGTTAAAAAAGTGTTGCCAATCTAAAGTTCTATACCTGTATAAAAAACAACCTTTATTACAAATAGACAGCACGAATTGTTAATAAACTTTAGAGAAAATGAAAAAAGTCTTGTTGGGATCAGTGGTAGAGGGAGTGCCGCACTTTCGACCTAAGCGACTAATTCATATTCAGCCTCATTCTAATCCCCCACCAACAAAGAACTCAAGGTTTATTCAGGAATATATATCAACCAACCAAAAAAAATCGGTGATGATAATTAATTAAAAAAAAAATTAAAACTTCAATATTGTATGAAATTCAAATCAAAAAAATAAAGAAGAAGGTCCTGAATTTTTTTTAAAGTTTGATTTAACCGAAAACCCTATAGTGTGATTTTTTCCACATTATTTGCTTAAAGCGGAAATCTTATAGAGGAAAACAATACAAAACTTCATTTTATATGAAAATATGGCTTATTAGATATTGTCGTAAGTTAAAAGAATTCCGAAATATATTCTTTCAGTATTCCTAATTTTATCTTTATTAATAAAGTAGTTGAGAGTTCTTTTGTTGTCATATTGTGTGTTACGGGTTAATAAATTTATTTTTCGAGTATATAAAATAAACTAAATAAAAGATGAATGTTTCAAGCACAAAATTATGTAAAACTTATTTACTTTTATTTGAGCGGAAAATCCCGGGATCCCGGGAAATTTTAATAAAATGCCCGCTGTCCCGAGAAATGAAAAAGTTCGGTAAATTAATAACCCTAATTATAACGCTTGGCACGTCACATATTAAAGCCATATAATATAACGAAGGGGGTTTTATTATTACTAACAAATTTAAATGAAAAAGAATATTTAAAAAAATGTGCTAAAATCCCAAAACTTATTTAACAAATTGTGAAAAGCAATCTGATGTAGGCGTGTCCCTATCCGGATTTCATTCCTGCCTAAGGAAATCTTCAGGGGATTCAAATTTAAAATATCAAAGAAAAACCAAAACAACAACAAAAAATTGTCACAATTGGCTTTGTCCTAGACGAGGACAAGAAATTCTCATTGAGTTTGTGATTTAACATATCAAATATCTCTAGAAATTCTAATAACAAAGTCCCTGAAGATTTCCTTAGGCAGGAATGAAATCCGGATAGGGACACGCCTACATCAGATTGCTTTTCACAATTTGTTAAATAAGTTTTGGTATTTTAGCACATTTAATTACTATAAATGCAATTAATGTTTATCCCGATGAAAATAAATATGAATAAAAATTTAAAAAAGTTATTCAAAATTATTTTTTTTTTCTTTTTTTTTTTTTTTTTTTTTTTTTTTTTCTTTTTTTTTTGAAAGAAAAAATATAAACAAAAAGTTTTTATTGTTTTTATCATGATTAATATTTTCTTTGTATAAATATATTTTGTTAGACATTCACTATAATTATCTTTGATGAAAAATAAGAAATAAAATGTTCCCGGTCCTTGGTTTAATTACAGTAAAAGTTGTTAATAAAAAATCTGTAAATTTTTTTAAACAAGTACTGGTTAATTTAAACTACATAAGTTTTTCAAATTTATATTTTTATGCAGTTGATATTAACCGATATAACTGAAAAACTGTAACATTTTCAGTTAAATTAAATGATTTTTTAGTTATTTTTACTTACATACTACTTTGACTGTAGCAATCACTAAAAATAAGCTTTCACAAACTCAACTTTTTACAAATTGTCGCAGAATGACAACGTTCACAAGTTAACATATTTTGAATCAGCTGAAAAACAGTTAAATTTTCAGTTAAATTAAATGATTTTTTAGTTATTTTTACTTACATACTACTTTGACTGTAGCAATCACTAAAAATAAGCTTTAACAAACTCTATTTTTACCAAATTGTTATGACAACGTTCACAGAATTTTCTAAGTTAACATATTTTGAATCAGCATAATTTATTTTTTTTTTTACAAAAATTAGCATAAAAAACTTAAATTTCCTACAAAATGAAAGTTGAATATTTTATTTCGCTACAATTTGTATGTTTTTTACATTTCTTTTAATTTTGAAATTTAATAAAAATTTCATAAAGTATACCATATAAAAAAGGCTATCAGTTTAATCAATATTTACACCATTTTTCCAATATAAAAAGATATTTGTAATATTTATTAATATATACTGTTGCAATATTTTTTTAAATATAAAGATAAACAAAAGAGCTTAATCAAAATCCCACCTTGCAGCAAAAAAAAAACGGCATTTATTTAAAAAAATATTCAATGCTTTTTTTTAATAAATTTTTATTAAAAAGCATAAAATTGAGGTAATTTTTTTTTTGCTTTGTACTGTATAATATTTAATAATTTATATCAATATTAGTTAAATTGTAAATAAAACAAATTGCAAATATAGAAAAAAAAAACGTATCAATCAAAAAAAAAAATATAGAAAAATATGTATCTAAATTTTTTATGTACATTTGCGATTAAAAAATCGAAAATTAAAGTGCTAATTTAGGGTGACAATTAAATTTGATTAAAGTTGCGTCTGTTGTCTGTATCATCATATTTGTATGATAAATATTTACTTACAAAACTTAACTTAAAAGAATGCAATCTTTAAAAGCAAATATAAAAAATACTTTGGAAATATAAGAATTTCTGTGAAGACAACAGATAGAACGAAAATACACTTTGGTGCGGCTGTACAAAACAATAAATGTTTGTATCCCAGGTTGGCACTGTTTGCATATTCCCTTTTGCTTTGTAAAAACCAAAAGATTTTTATGATATTAAGACATGTTTTGGGTATTTCTATCTTGTATTTTAGAAGTATCTTCATTTGAAAAATGTGGAATTACGTCTTACATACCCAGTGTAGGATCCAGCACTCGTTTTTGGGGGTTGGGGTGGTATAATTTTTGAAAATTTTTGTAAATTTTAAAGAAATTTTTCGGATTTTTTGAAGAGGTACGGAAACTTTGGATTGGATTTTTATCCGAAAAATAAAAATATGAAACAAAAAAAAAAATTTATTTTGTCTTGTATCATATTTTCGCAAACCCGTATAATTCTATACACCAGTCAACTACTTTTGATGGCCTTAAATGTAAAAATTCAGAATTTTCCAAATTAAAACTTCTTTAAAAAAAGTATGGGTGTGAAGTTCATCAAAGTGACCGTTAAACAAACAATTTTTATATCGAATAAAATCTGAAAACAATTTGCAAACTTTTATATAAAATTAAAAAAAAAAAAAATCTTATTTTTGAGCATATATTAGTACTTCTTTTAACAGAAGCATATTTTTATAGCATATTTTAGAGATTTTTTTATTGAGTTTTTAGTTATCGAGCAATTTTCTGTTCCAATATAAAATATTTTTTTGGGTTTCCAACACTGATTTCGGAAGTTTAAGCCATTTTTCTAAATTAAATCTTCTTGTTTAAGACTGTTATCTACTTTTTTGTTGGCAAATAAAATAAATTTAAATAATATTCCAACTGAAAAATATGTTTTAAGATACGAATTCTTAAAGAAGATGTGTGTTTTAAGAGCAAATTTTAAAAATTTATTATTTAAGAGTATATTGCCAGTTGATTTGGTTATTATACATTTTAAATAAAAATTTCGACACTGTTGATGATATAAATTAAAAAAAAAAAACGATAATTTTTAAGTTCCGAAAATCTTGTGCTAGTTTGATTCTAGTCCCAAGAAGAGCGATTCTAGTCCCAAGAAGAGCGCAATTTTTAAATTTTAAATAAAACACAGATATTTAAAAAAAAATCGTGAAACTTTATTATATCGTAAAGTAGACAGAATGAGGTTATGTATGGAACAATATATCGTGCAGATGGCCGCCGCGGCTTTGCTGGCATGCACGCGATCTTTTAATGAAATTTTCAATGGCCGTTTTGCATGAATACTGCGGTATTTCATTAATTCAGCGTCCAATTGCCTCTTTTAAGGCTTGAGTCGTCGTCGGCTTATTCGCGTAAACCATCGACTTCAAAAAACCCCAAAGAAAAAAATCTAATGGTGTTAAATCGCACGATCTAGGCGGCCAATTCTGATCTCCAAAACGCGAAATAATACGACCGGGAAATGACTGATGCAGCAATTGAATTGTTTCTCTGGCTGTATGACATGTGGCACCGTCTTGTTGGAACCACATGCCCTCCACATTCATTTCTTCAATTCTAGGCAAGAAAAAACTGGTTATCATTTCACGATACCGAACACCATTGACTGTTTGCGCTTGACCTGCCTCATTTCATAAAAAAAAAGATCCAATGATTCCTCCGCCCAAAACCACACCACACAGTGACACGTTGAGGATGCATTTGCTTCTCGTGAATCACTCGAGGATTTTCCTCACCCCAAATGCGACAATTCTGCCTATTGACGAAGCCATCAAGATGAAAATGGGCCTCGTCACTGAAGATGATTTCATCGGCAAAATCAGCATTTTCATGTTGTCCTCTCCAATACCCAATTACTCCATTCCATCCATACTCCATTCGTTGTAGCGCTCCATTTTTACTAACCTCGTACCTTCTACTAGCAAACAATAACAATTGTTCAAATGTCAAACAATGACACTTCGAATGTTGCCAGCTTTAAAAATTGCGTTCTTCGTGGGACACCCTTTAGTAAACCAAATTTTCAAATTTGTCTACCAAAATTATAAAAAACAAAATATTTATGACTTTTTAACTTTTTCATTGCCATTTCGATCGTAAATATTTAAAGCTAAAAATAATGCATAGTAATGCCTATTTATTTAACTCGAGGGGTTGTCTGAGCTTTTTCCAATATTCAACTTTCCAATATACGACTTTTCCCGAAGACCCTTTTTCTCCTAAAATTTCTAATAATTCAAAAATCTGGCAACTCTCAGTCCACTATATAGGCAAAATTTTTGTTTTCTTCAGTACTTTAACCCTGCGTATAAAATAAAATAAATAAATATAGTCTTTATAAATTTAAGACAAATTTTCATACAAAAACTAATGAATTTTTAACGCCACTTATCAACCCTTAAACGTGAGATTGGCCAGCTAAAAATATGTATGCCTGTTTTTTGCTACTTTACAAACATATCCAAAGTTCATTAAAATCGGCAACTTCGGGTCGGCATAACTCCCTTGTTAGTATTAGAAAAACTATTTGTTGAATTTACTTACTTTTTTCTAAAAGTCAGCTGACTTATTTTCAGCAAATCTCTTTTGGTAATGTTAGCAATTTTTCTTCAAGGCTCCTCCCAGCAAAAATTTTGTGGACTCAACTAACTTCTTGGCTAACTTTACTGATTTTTTTTTTTTGGGTGTAATATACAAAAGAAAAAATAAAATGAACGAAATCAAACGCGGTTACATATAGTGTACACTAAAAAAAAGTTAATAAAGTCAGCAAAAAATGCTGCTAAGTAAGCCAAATTTTAGTCAGGAGGCTGTTTGCAGAAAAATTGCTAATGTCAGCAAAATATTTTGCTGAAAATCAGCGAGCTGATTTTTGGCAACAAAATTAGTAGATTCAGCAAAAGTTTTGCTAACACTTAGTTGATCAAAAATTAAAAAAGCCTTGCTAAAAGTGAATAACACTTTTGCTACATATTAGTAGACTAAAAAAAACTCAAAAAATTTGTAAAAAATTGTACTTTAGTTAATTTATTTGCTGAAAATCATAAAACATATTTTTTTGATTCTTTTAAAATAATTTATACCTCAATTATACTAGAGCCAAAAACAAGTAGTTCTAAGAAACTGCTTGTTTAGTTGTCAAATATCTTTCACATTTTAAACCAAAAACTAAAAGTTCTCAAAAACTACTAGCCGAAGCCGAACTTCGCCCAAAATTTAGATGTTCGACCAAACTTTGCTTAAAGTAAAACAAAAAAATACTAAAACACGAGAAAATCACAAAAAACAAGCTAATTTAGAACTTTTTTTTTCAAAAATATGAAATAATGAGTTCAGCTTTGGAAAAAATGGGGAATGTTTGAATATTTTTATTTTTTAGTAAAATATATAACAAATTAAACACAAATTCTTGTGTTTGTACTCAATATTTAAGAATTTTATCTGAAAATGTAATCCATTTCCTCAAATACCTGGCCGAACTCAAAAGCCAAATATTCAGTCGGGCACTAATGATAGTTTTAAAACAAAGCATGATAAAATTTTGTGGTCAAACGACATAGCATTTTATTTAGCGATATACAATTATATACGAAATCATGCTAATTAATATATACCATATGTATTAATATATACCACATCTACAGTAAAATCAATCAATATATATTTAGATATTAATATGTATGAGACCATTTCAAAAATTTTGGAAAAACCAAATCCAAAATGAAAGTGTTAAGCTATAAAAAGCTGTTTTTACATAATATTATATTAAATAAGATATGATTGTATATGAACGTTTTTACTCGGGTGGCTAATTTATTTATATGTCTTACAAGAGTTCTACTTTTTTGTATAATTTTCCTTGACATACAGCGACATCTTCTTCACTCTGCGTATTACTTTCAATCTGGTTGTCTTTCATACTATTAATGTGCTTATAGCACAATTTTTTAGCAAAATAACTTAGTAATATATTAGTAAAATATTAGTAAAATATTAGTTAAAAACTGTTAAGTGCTGAAGAAGTATAACTAAAATTTTAGCTGAAAACACAATGTCAGCAAAAAATTTGCTGAAAAATAGTGTACTTGATTTACAAGACGTTTTACTAACTAATTTTTTTGAAATCTTACAAAAAGCACAAAGTAATGTGTCTAAATATATATTTTCAAAAAAAATGTTTAAAATTTTACTGTACGTTTGTAATTGATGATCGGCAAGACATTATTAAGTATTTTGTAATAATGTAAAAGGTAATGCTGTAACATTACAAGGTAACCCATGAGTATCCAATTATTGGTAACTCATTACTTTATGTTACAAAATAACGTTGAAGGTAAGTAGTACACATTACAATGTAATGTATAACGTAAACAACTAGTGGTAACTCATTACTTTATATTTAGAAATAATGCTGATGGTAAGGAGTACTAATTACAAAGTAATGCATTACTTTATCGCACCCATTACCAAAGTTTTCCTGGGACATCAACATTTTGTTTACAAATAAAAAAAAAACATTAGAAAAGTTTTGGCCGATTTTAAGATAAATTGAGCTTGGTATTACTCTAAAGATTCGAAATTTGTTACGATTTTTTTTAAATATTCTATTTTTTTCAAATTCTCCATAAAATGTTTTTTTGATATAATTAGTAAAATTTCGATCATTTGCGAAATTCAGTTAAATAATAATCTTAAAATGAACGCAAAATGTGTCAATATTTTTGAGCACTCCTACTTGGCCAATTTTTAGACAAATTAAAAGAGTTGTTCTCTTAAATTAAACAAATGTATAATTTTTAACAAAAGCATTTAATATTTCATGCTTGGAATTAAAGGTTCTGATTTGATTTTAAAATAAAGATATTTTGAATGACACAAAAAAATATGTAAGTGCAAAAAAGAAAAGGAAAAAAGTCCAAACCTCAACTTTTTTTAAATTCGATAATTCCGAATAAAAAGCTTTTTTTTCATACATTTCGTTACATCCACTTAAAACTCTGTATCCACCTAGGTGTAGTATTTGACACTCTTACCTGACCATTACCAGCACTGCCATGTGTTACTGATTATGATGGCCATTGTGTCACATTGTATATAAATATAAATTGTCGGTTGAGTTGGTCACTTGGTCGGTGGAAATGTTGGCTGCATGTTTTATATGCAAACAGTGGTAGTAGTACACATTTAATATGCGTCAATAAATAAATAATAAATGATCAGTGCAACAGTTCGCATACTTAATATGTGTATAATACATGAATTATTTTTTGAAAAAAAAATAAATTTAAATTGTATTAAGGAAAAAGTTATATAAGCGCTTGTTGGCGGCTAGAAAGTTACATCAAAAATTCAGGGTTTTTTCTAAATAGTATGAAAAAGAATTGAAATAAAACGTATAAAACTATTTTCAGACTTTTATTAGATTTTGAAGATTTCGTTTTGAAAAAAAGTATTAATTTCATAAATTATCCCAGTTATGGCGCCTAACAAATTGCAATTTTTTTTATGCTTATTTTTACTCGAAATATCTTAGATTCTTAAGATTTTTCTTTAACAAACAGTGTTTAGAATCTAAAATTTTTTATATTTGAAATTATCGTCTTATATTAAATGTTTAAAACTATGGCGCCCAACGCTACTATATTACTTATATTGACTTTGTCATAATATTTAGAAATTTACAAAGAAAATACTTTTTCGCATAAACTATAATGAAACACATATGCTTCATATATTTATTTATGCAAATATAAACCTATTTAGTTATTTATTTTTAAAAATCTCTACACTATTTGTATGAACATCATAGTGTTAAAAAAGGATATATGTTAGGCCGGGTCGATTTGTATGGAGGCAAAAAAAAATCGCTCAACGTTCAAGGAAAACCGTATTCTAGGGATCAATATAAAAACTTTGCCAAAGGAACCATACCTCTAAAACGAATTCTGATGTCCCGACTTTTGACCCGTAGGGTGAAATTTTGAAAAATCCCACTTTGACCCATTTAGAGTGCGCCAATCGAATCCAACCCAATCGAATATATTTTTACTCTATTTTTTCCGGAGAAGAAATAGAGACCCTAATCTTGGAAAGACTCCTCCTACTTTCTGAAATATCTCTCTCCCGAGATTTGTACATTTTGCTAAAAAAAAAACACGGCTAAAATGGCCATCTTTTAACTTAAATTTTAACCCCTAGAATGATGATTTATGCATTAATCTGCTAGCGCGTCTAACGGAGAAGAAGTATCTCCCATAATCTTGGAGAGATTTCTCCTACTTTCTGAAATATCAAAGTGAGCTTTTTCCAAATTAGTTCCAAAAAAGTCGGGACATCAGAATTCGTTTTAGAGGTATGGTTCCTTCGGCAAAGTTTCTTATATTGATCCCTAGAATACGATTTTCCTTGAGTGAGCGATTTTTAAATCGACCCGCCCTAATATATGTAGTATGATAATATGAGGAATTTCTAAAAATTTAGACACTTGTTAAAACTGACTTTTTAAGGTTTCTTTTAATTGAGAGAAACGTTGCACAGGGCTAGGTAGACTATACTTAAAAACTGGTTGCGAAGTGGTTAAATCGTTTTTCATTTGAAAAGATAGAAATATTTAGACAATATAAAAGTTCTGACAATGAAATTATGAAAGTTTGAAAATTTTAAAAAATTTGCTGAAAAAAAATCTACTTCATTTACCAGACTAACTTTAATATTTGTTTGAGTGTAGAGCTTTTTTTGCTATTTTTTAGCAAACGGTATTTTGAAATTTTTTTGAAAAATTTGCTGACAAAAAAATCTACATCATTTACGAGACGTTTTACTAACTTTAATTATTTGTTTGAGTGTAGAGCTTTTTTTTGATTTTTTTAAGCAAACGGTCTTTTGAAAGATTTTTTTCAATTGAAGCTGAAATTTTGATATTGCATGTTATGTTGTTGGTTTATCAAAAAATATGTTGATAATCCAATTTAAGCTTTGAAAATTATTCCTCTATTACACTTTTTTTTTGGCTGACGATGTTCCTAAGAAAAAATTTTACCGAAATGTTATTTGTAGTAACGATTTTAATAAAAAGATATGAAATGCAAAGGTTTATTTTTTAAATTAATTCCATATTGCTGCTAGGAGAAAAGTTGTATGGTGGTTTAGAAGTGAAACTAAAATTTTCCGATTTTTACACTTCGCAATTTTTTTTAATAGGGTTTTTGCGCCATTTAATGGAATTGAGTGTGGAGAACTGTATTTAAAAAGCGGTATAATTGTATACAGTCGGCATACCACTAACGCACCAACAATTGAACATGAATACGGATACGAAATTATCATATTATGATCCTAATTATCATGTATATGATTCTAGCTGATCATATTTTGGTTACCGAGGACGATTTCATAGCCATTCAGGATCATACTATGATTGCTACAACTCAGAGAAATAAAGTGCCAACCGAATTGAAAAGTGCATATTAATGGTAACAACTTATAAATTCAGTTAGTACAACGATATATACATAAGATTTCTGAATATTTTGTGGTTTACAACAAAAATTTAGTTGAATTAACAGAATTTTGTTGTGAAAACTAATTTTCAGTTTTACCAACCGAATGCAGTTCGTAATAACCGAATTTGAGTCGTAGTAATCGAATTTCAGTTAGCAAACATCTAAAATTTTTCTTTGTGTGTACGATCATATTATGATTGGCAGGAATTAAAATCATAACATGCTGCTCTTAAATATCATAATATGAAGCTCTCTTCTCTGAGTGTGGTAAACCACCATACAACTTTTCACCATGCAGCGATACGGAAATAAAAGTCTAGTGATTCCATTTCGTATTGTTTTGAATCTGACAGTTAAAAAATATAAGCAAAAAAATAAAATGAACGAAAAAACTCTTGTCATTCTATTCGTTTTTTCGACTTTTAAATGGCCATCAATTCTTCTGGTAAAGACATTTCATCGTAAAACTTTGCATTTCATAGCTTTTAATTGCAGTCAACCCAACTCTTTCCATCATTCCTCTCAAGTCATAAAACCTTAAGAAATAAGAGGTATTTAAAGTCAGTTTCAACAAGTGTCGAAAATTATTGAAGCAGCTCATATATACATATGGTGTAGTAATTGTGGATTATATAATTTTTTTTTTCAACTTTGTTTAATATTATCTAAAAATAAATACTAACTTTGATTAAAAAATGTATTTAATTTAATAACAAATCAAAAATTCAATTCATTTATCTTTTACAACAATTTAAAAAAAATATATATTTATTCATGAACACATTTGACTGACTTGTTTTACAAAAGTCATTACAACAAAATTTTGTTAGTCAAAATTATTAAATCCACACTTGTTTGGTTATAAAATATAAAATCAAATACATGACAATCTAATCAATTGAACAAATTTAATAATAAATATTAAAGATTATTATTAGTACAATATAAATATGTATGTTTGTATGTATACATGTCTGAAGGTATTTCAAATTGTGGTATATTTTGCTATGGTTATGTATTATTAGATATAATTTTAGGTTATATTTCAATAATGAAATTTTGTGTTTAAAAGTAGTATCAACTTATCAATTATGTAATTTTATAAAGCTAATATATACAGTGGGAAGCAAAACTGTCCGGATGTTTTGCATTAAGGAACCCAGCAAAACTTTGGTAATGGGTGCGATAAAGTAATGCATTACCTTGTAATGTGTACTCCTTACCTGTATAATTATTTTGCAACAAGAAGTAATGAGTTACCGATAATTGAACACTCATGGATTACCTTGTAATTTTTTTAACTAATAAAAAAATATCTGTAAAAAAAAATTGTTATGCATTTTTTTATGAAAATCTATTTATAGACACAGTACTTTTTCCCACCATGTAACCATATAAGTAACTAGTTACTTTACCCCGTACAAGGTAATGAGTTACTTTGCGGCTCATCGCCTGTAAAATTCATCAGTGAAGTAACGTGTAAAGTAATGCATGAAGCCCTATGGCGATACATTACTTTACCCATAATTTGGTAATGTGTGGTTTTTCTGGGAAGTAAGGTAATTAAATAATACAAATATATGTAGGTATATTATCAAATATATGTATTTTTTTATTTAATTGAACATTATTCTAAATTATAAAGAACAAAACCTCATATAAATTGCTTCAAAAAAATAAAAAAATTAAAAAAAAAAAACAAAAAATTCACTATTCGGACACTTTTGCACTGTTTGCACTTTTTTATGCGGGGTTTGTTGAAACCAATTAACGTTGCCAATTTAATATTTCGTCTAAAGGCCATTATTTCTAATTACGCTTTCAATACGTTTTGGCATACTCTCCACCAACTTTTGGATGATATCACGGTCAAGAGCTCGCCATTCATGTTGTATTCTCTCCCAAAGCTCGTCAACATTTTTTGGTGAGTTTTCATATGCTCCCAGGAGGATTCTCACCAAAGGTCCAATGTTCCACCAAGTAAAACATCCCCACAACATTATACTGCCGCCACCATGTTTCATCGTTTCCTTCACATGGTGCTTTTGGATGCGCTCATGCGGCCTATGCCAATAGTATTCTTTTCCATCACACTGGTATCTGTTGACTTTCGTTTCGTCGCTCCAAATAACCCGTTTCCAATCATCTAATGTCCAATTTTTGTGGGTTTTACAGAAATGAAGGCGTCTTTTCACATTTCTATCGGAAAAAGCTGGCTTTTTCTTTTTAACACTGGCTACTAAACCAATTCTATTTAATGCTCGTCTAACCGTCCAGGAACTGG